>JAYRBV010027805.1:0-10330 GCA_036023255.1 Mitrocomella polydiademata
AGATTGTCGATTCGCGAAAGTTTATCCAAAATATTTCGCGAGTTTTTCACCTCGCGAAAGTTTCTCCGATTAAAGTAAGCTGCACCTTGTTTAAAATACTGAAGTAGCTGAAGTGGCTGAAATAAGTTTATTTTGAATTTTCTCGAAACTAATTAAATTTGGTGCGTAAATTAATTAAAGAATGTAAATAAAATGCCTAGGATCTCGTGTTCCAGGCTAAGGCGATCTCGTAAAATCAATCTACTTTAAAAGAAACTAGATTTCGCGGGTGCTTAGACACATTTTTCATTTTCGAAGTTGGCGAAGATTGAATAACTAACTACGTCACCATGCTTTTAGAGTGTCAAAAGGTCGAATTTTTTTTGACACTCCTCCTCAAACTTTACAGACAATCAAAAAGTTCAAATGAAAGGACAAATAATTTTTGGAATTTGGCCACCATGTTATCACTGCTCTCGACAAAAAGAAGGAAAGAAGAAAGTTTTATCAAAGATTTCGATTCAATGATTTCCTTTTAATTCTGAATTCAATTCCTGTTAAAATACAAAAGTTACTTTTATTATCTACTTCTATTTATATTGGAAAATCAGTGTACACAGTGTGTCCGAAAAATCATGTAAAAAATCCACTGACTGTGAGAATAACATTTTTTGTCTCTCGTTTTTTAGTTTTCAATTGTTTCTCATACACACTGCTAAGAACAATACACCCTTCCTGGAATTATCATTTTCACCAAATCCCAAGATTAATACAATTATTAAAACTGGATACGAAATTCACTTGAAGATCGATTGCCATGACAATTTTACATGAAAAAGAGGTTCGACGTTGATAATCTTGGGAAAGGTGTATTACTGTACATAAAAAAATATTCTAAGAAAGAACTGTACAAGTGTCCAGTAACCTAGTTAGTTAAATGTTCCAGCATCATAAAACTTCTAATTATCATTACAGTATTTCACGAAAATGACACAGGGTGAGTAAAAAAAAACCTACTCTTTTGTTTTAACAATTACATTAGCGCACAATTGTTAATGTTAAAAATGAACAAAAGCAGTTCAATGTTTATCACAATTTCCTTTGTCAAATTGAACAAAAAAGTAGGTTTTTTCTGACTCACCCTGTACTTTTGATGGGCGTGGTACCGAGCCTTAACGGAGACAGTGAATATTACTACAGTACTTCATCATCAGTTGAACTGGATTATCAGAGGTGGTTTTACATCTGACATATAAGATGTGCGGATAAGAGTAAAATGTCATTTATATCTTATATTACCATTTTTCGATGCCTAGCGATATTTTAATTTACATTTCACCCTTCTCCACGCGTGTTACATCAGTTCTAGATCCGCCTCTGGTTATCAGACACCAGTAACATATTTCACTTAAGTTTGTTTTTAAGCACATTAAAGCACGTTGAATTGAATAATCGATTTTCTTTAAGCTGTTCGATAGCTAGAAATGTCGTTTAAAACAAACCCAAAGAGCGAAAATAGTATTAAAATCATAAGAAAAGACTTTCCCCGAAATACAATCTATATGTGGATTGCTAAGATCAACCTCGACTCCGTGTAGTTAAAGTCTTCAAACTTCATCAGAAAAACTAGTGCAAACACCCCAGAGATAGGAGCACGTGCAAATATTTCTTGAAACAAAGATTGATCTTACGAATCTATGTATGAAAGGTATTTCGGAAAAAAAATTAAAGAACCTCTAAGTAAGAGCATTACCAAATTCGGTATCATTTTCCGAGGATTTCAAAAGTTGTCGAGTGTAAAAATCTTCCTTTTAAAAAAGCAACTAAGATGATGTCTGAAAACAAAAATATGTACCTTTAGAAAGTTGTTCATCTACAAAATATATTTTTTCATTCTTCCCTAGCTATATGTATATAAATTCTCTTTAATTATAATATGTAAACATCTCAGGCATCAGGGTCTATCGGACAGACTCTACGATCCTTACAACAATAATAATGAACAATAACATCGTTTGGATACATCGCGAAAGCGCTCGTTCCTATCCGCTTGTGGCACACGCGGCACGCGCGTTCTTCCGTTATGACGCATTTCTTACTTTGGTAAAACACACGCTGTTCATGGACCTGTAGATGTTCGGCGTACAGTAAACTCTTCAACACTAGACTACTCCTCCTCTGTTGCATTTTCTCCTGTAACACACGCATCAAGAACACTCGAATCTCTTTCACCTCTGTGGTGGAGGGCAGCAAGTCTAAAGTTTGTCCCACGTCGATCTTTTGGTTGTACTTATTCAAAATACCCAACGCTTCTTTCGTTTTCGGTTCAAGTTGGCAATCAGAAAATGTAGACTGCGAAAGGCCTAGCGATGGTAAATCCTGGGGTTTCAAATACATTTTTACTAAGCTTAAATAAACGTTCCTATTCTCCTCTTTGTTTTGCTCGTATTGCCGTCGACAATAGTTCTCCGCCATCTTATTATCTTTCAATATGTATATGTAAATAGCAAGGGCCTCTTCGTGTCTACCAGCTCTGCCTAATAACAATGCTCTCTCTTCAAACAGCACGTCTTGCGGAAAGAATCTTAGTAGTTTGTACGGTTGATAATTCGTCGACGTTTCTAAGAAGAACAGGAGTTTACTTCGCAGGATACCTAATTCGCCCTCCTCCTTACCAGCTATGACGGGAGAGTTTGAAGGTGAAATCAAATCTTCTCTCATCAAGGGTAAGATTTTATCCTTGTAAAAGATGATCAACCTGTTATGGAACTCAGGTTTAAGATCTTTCCAGTCGTGAATAATATGTTCTAGGTAAGGTATGACCAACTGGGGTGTGATGGCCTCTAAGTGGGAGAGCACTCTATCGCGTGGCAGACTCTCCACCTCGGGGGTGTCGGCGATAAAAACTTTCATGCCCTGATCAGGGTACTTCTTTAGCACCCACTTTGAATAATCGAGGACAAGCGAGACATGCTCTACACCCATATGTTGCAAGTAATCTACCGTCTTTTTGGGGCCGTTCAATGAACTTGTGGGTTGATCAGCTTGTCGTAGCAACAAATCGAGTGCTTTCTTATGGTTTCCTTTGCTCTGGTATAACAACACCAGCTCATTAACTTTCTTCGCCTTCACCAACACCCTCTCGCACTCTTCGACGTGGCAATTATTATCTTTGAGTCTCAGTAGCGGTGCAATCATATTCTCGTTGGTTTGTAGGTAACATTTGAGGAGGGATGTGTCAATGATCTGTAATAACATTTTGCGAGATTCAGGAGTCACTGCTGGGTTCTTCCCCTTGGTCTATGGAAAAGAGGAGAAAAATTGTAACATAATTCTAGCATTAAAATAATAGCAGTCCATTATATGCTACATGCAATTGATGTTGAATAGTGTCCGCAATTTTGACCTGTATAAGCACTGTATAAAACTCATCAAGATCGAAACCAGGTGATTGGGCTACTGTAACTACATAATAGGGATGTAAATTTTTGTTTGACTGGAAGATCAAAGATCATTAGAGAAACAGGTAGAGGAATAACAAACGCATGTAAGAGAGAAATATAGGTGTAAATGACAATAACTTGAACACCAAAAATATTCACTACAAGTTGTCAAACTGACCAAACAAAGAATTGGATACTTACAGCATCTGATAAACTTTTATTTCGTATTCTTGTTAAATATTCTGTCAAAGAGTGGAAACCTAGAATACAAATAGTCTGTTTTTTTAGGTACAGTTTAAGGTTTAGCTTTTCAAATGGATTGAAGTCCTGAAAAACTAACAGTACTTTGCTAGGATAGCCAGAAGAGAGATCGATTGAACTTTCGGTAAAAGCAGCTAACTAGAGGAATTAATTGCCCAAATTGATTATATAACTGAAAGTACTTTGATGATGAATCTTACTCTATAATTTACAAGTAAATTAAATCAGCAAGATTCATGTGAAAAGTTGTTATGAGGGTGATGATTCTTGATATTCTAAAAAAGAGAGACCTGAAGCCAACAAACAATCTACATACCTTTTTGTAAATCTCCTTGGCTGAATTTTGGTGGTGTTGCAGGGTAATCCAATTGTTTCCGATATTCTTCCGGCAACAAATCTGGATACAGTCCTATAACATACGTAGGTTCTGCTTCCACTTCTTTGAACAGTTTCAAAGCAGCTTCAAACCTTTTGGAGCAAAACAGTTCAAATGCATGCAATTTCTTAATTTGTGGTATTATTTTATTTCGCAGTTCCTCATCTTCTAGTAGTTTAGACAGTTCTAAAGCCATTTCGTACTCTTTATCCTTTTTCAACTGTTCAATTTGCTTGATGAAAGGAATGGGGACCAACCTGAAATAATGTAACATAAATGAATCTCTTCGTAATCATAAAAGCAAATAAACAAATTAACAATCTTTGACAACCGACTAACCTCCAAACATGACTGACAGACGAAGCATAACAGTGTGGCCCTCTTTTGATTTTTCTTGCACCTATTGTATCAACGCGCTGTACAACAGCTTGTGGAGCACGCGAGCAGACCTCAATGTGTTTTGGTAATACGGCAATGATGTATGGGTCAAAAAATTCCAGTCCTAGAGGAACATCTGACCATGTCACTGCATGCTTTTGTTGGTGTTCCCCTTTCTCATCAACAGTAAGGAAGATGGTAACTTCATCTCGACATACTGCTAATTCACCTGATGGCATAGGAATCAATAAAGGTTCCATTTTTCGAGTACCAGTATCAAACAAATTTATCAAGGCACCTAAAGGAGGAATAAAAGCTTGAAATGTAGGCTTATTAGGACAGCAATTTTTTTATAAGTCGGCAGATACCTGAAACAATGAATTGTGCTGACTGGATTTGAGAGATGTGTCCAATATTGGACCTGGAGTTATCAATTACTTTAAGTGGATTAAAGTTCACGGTTCAGCCTATCTGCAAAATTCATATATTTCACGGGGATTTAATTTTGCGGATGGTCCAAAATGTAATTTTTTGCGGAGATTTAATTTCGCGGATCGGTCTGTTCAAGCATTTTTCAAAAAAAGAAAAAAGCAAGAAAATTAAGGATAAAAACGACTTCAGAGTTGTTATTGTTTACAGAAGTCTCTACAGAAGTCTCTACAGAAGTGTCTACAGAATCTAGAATTGATTACAAAACGTGAACAAAAGTGTTATTTTCTTGCTCTTTTAAATGTGTTTTTTTCAATTTCACGGATTCGGCTGCTGTTTTTAATAATGTTTTCAATTTTTCGTGGAGACAAAATTTTGCAGATGGTTTCTTACTATATTTTTCGAAAGATTAAATTTTGTGGATTTTTGCGGATAAGACCATTTGATTTCATAAAAGAACAACAGATTTTTTATTAATTATTCATATTTTTTTCACTTTCGTTTTCAGTAAGTTATAAGTTCCAATATCAGACACGAAAGGGATTTGAACTAAAGTTTAAATCGCCATACATATGCAAGTTTAATTGAATGCTGTAAGTTTACCAAAAATTGGTCCTAAAGTTGTATGGTCCTAAACCACACTCTGCAATTGAAAAAGCTTTTGCCAATAGGGCTATGCTTAAAACAGTACCCGTTTTTACCTGTTTAATGCAATAGTTACTGGCTCTACAACAATAACGAAAAAAAATACTGATAACAAAATGGAACTTTTCCCTGACATTTACTACTAGGAATTAATAAAAAATCTAACAAAAAAATCTTGGCACAACAATTTTTTATTTTTAGAATTGGGAGAAACTCATTACTCATTAGAATTTCCAGCTCTCTGTGTCTCCGCAAATGCAAACCCAATATTTTAATTTCAAGGACTAGTACCACGTGAACACATCAAACAATATCAATCTTTCAGAAACAATAAACTTGTAAAGAGTAGAAATTTTTTGTTTTGACACATGAACATTTTATGACATTTCAGACGTTTATGACAATTTGATGAAATTTTCGAATTTTATGACCTTCTAGGATTTCAGGACATTCGGGGAAGCCTAGAAATACCACCTGCTAATTATAGCCTAAGCAATTGGAAAAATTTTCAAAAAGAAAAGAAAAAAGTTGATACCTGATTCAGCTCTCATTAAGGCATAATCTTTCTTCATCGCAAAGCAAATAAATGGACCGATCCAGACAGCAACCTTTGGTGTTTCTGGTAATGCCAATTCACCATGCAATTCAACAAACTGATCTTTATCCCAATAAAATGTTTGTATTTTCCTCTTCAAAATTGCACACAACCTTATTGGACGCACAGGATCACTTAAAGAAGTTTTGTCAATCGAGAAAAATGTAACACCTTTGCTTCTAGGAAACTGTTGTTTCAATGTGTAAGTTTCAAAATCATGAACGCTGATAGACCCATCACTTAAGCTAACAATTATCCCATGCTCTTCAACAACAACAAGTTGTGTTATAGGTTTACGGCCAAATGCTTTATTTGATCGCTGAAGTTCAACTTCAAATTTAGTCTCTCCATTCCTAGAGCTTGCAGGATCTTCTCTAATGTCATAAACTAAAAGATGGCCTTTATTTGTACCAACAAGAAGTTTTTCACCTGAGCTTGCAATGCAGTCAATCTCAAGTGGGAGCCTCTCCAATATGGCAACACACTCAAATGCATCATGCATATTGTTTTAAATTTTTCACCATTAACCAAATAAACAATCTTTTTGAATAGTGTGAAATATTTCTAAAAGAAAATACAGTATAATTTATAAATGTATATGAAGGTATAAACCCCCAAGAAGGCTCATAAAAAGACGTTTTCAATTTTGATGTAGAATGATAACAAAAGTAATAAACATGTGAAATCGACAAGTTTCAGAGACTTGTCGATTTCCTAGACGCCGCAAGCAATCGAATTGCAAATAGCACCAGGAGAGAAATACACAAGCTTGCGTTTATCGCTTGCGTTTGAGATTGCGCCTTTTGCCTTTAGCTCTTTAGTGAATAAGGAAAAGGTTACTAGGGTACTGTATGGTACCTATACTTATAGGTTTGAAGTGAATTATTTGTCTAAAGGCTGTATGGAGGCTTCTTATCAGTTTTTGTTGACGTCCAAATTTAAATTGTGATTTTCTCAAGTCGCTCTTTTTGGTTGTTTGTTTTCTCCTGGCCAAAATGCAGCAAGATTGGAAAGTGCTAGGGCCAAACAAAAAAATACTTTTGTTTCCGGAAATGCGGGTGACGAAAAAAAACTTCACCCGGCCGGCTGCATATTATTTTTTTTTATCAATTTTTTTCAAAATTTACATGTATATAAAAACTATTCCACAGTACTACTATCACAGGTGTTGCTATTAAAAGGAAAAAAACAGGAATTTCCCTCAAGTTGGAAAATAAAAAAAAAAAATTTATATTGGTAAAAAAGAAAACATGCTTTTCTATTTATCAATGTCATGCTATAAAAGCTTCTTTAAATAAAGATCAAAAGAACTTTTATTTTTAGAAAAGTAATGGCACCTGTAATAGAGAGAAACAAATAACATTAGAAAGAGTACTTATTGTAAACAAAAATTGCATTTGGAAACGTCCAGCCCTGTAAATGTCTTGTACGATACATTATCCCGCATCAGGTACGATGCAGTATTTTTAAGGTCATTAATTATGCATGATTTCAAAAATGTTAATATTTTTCATCTAGTTGGACTGACCTCTACACGTTATCACCAAAGTGCAAAGTTTAAAGTGATTGGCTGACAAAATAATTTCTGTGGGGGGTTTAGGCTTTAAAGGGATTACTATGTAGGATACCACAAATGTATATATACAAAATATAACAAGAGGCAAATATGAATACATTGTGAAAACTTTTCCAATCTGCTTTGGTTAAACAATGCATTTGTAGCAGAAGTTTATTACTCATGATGCTCTTGAGACCATGACTAATCAATTCATTCATTCATTCATTCATTCATTTAAATTTTCCATATTGAGAAATTCAAAGTATATATATATAAATAAAGTATGTTTGTCAGCAGGTACAAAGAAGTTTTTTGAGGGAAAAAACATCATTAAGTGTTAAAAAACAAGATATTGCTTAAAAAAATGCATTTTGTGTGGATATAATTTCACAAATGGTTTACTAAGGGTCCCCCTGGTGAAAATAAATGGGTTAACCTAGGTTATTTGAACCCAGTTAACCTAGATTTCCTGGATGAGTGGGTAACCCAGGTTTCTTGGGTTAATTAACCAAGGAAACCTATTTCAATGGACTTTTTTACAAGTAAAAATTAATGGGTTATTTTAAATGGGTATTGGGTTAATTAACCCAGGAAACCTATATTTACCCATTGTTGTGAGTTTTTTATTTTTTATTTTTGAAGTGAACTTGGACCCATACTTTTGTTACCACAACGTTCTAAAGCTTAGCAATACTGCTTGCACTTAATTTTTATATTTTAAACCATTAAAGAGTATAGTGGTATAACATATTTATAATATGAAAAGAGATACCTTTTATATGACCGCTGACATTTTTCAATGCTTTTCAGATGAAAAAGGTATATACTGAGGGAAAGTAATAAAGAATTTGTAAAAATATAGAGTCAGAAAATATGCAAATTTAAAAACAATACAGTAAGCTGACATGACTGCTCTCTGATAAAAACAAGCCTCAAATGAAGTTATTTTCCTACTTTTCGTTTACTAACTCTTCTCTAGTCTCTTAACACCAGGAAACCCAGAATAAACCCATTAGAAATTTTTGCGGCATTTATTTGTGAAATTAAGGCCCTAAATCGTGAATTTTTCGTTAAAATTGGCCAATAAACAGTTAACAGTGAGAAAATCTTTAAGAATCTTAAAATTTTTGCTGTTAAAAACAGTCTTTTTTATAAACCAAAGTTTGCTTTTAAATCGCAAATAATAGTTCCGTGAAACTTGACATTTTTAGACCTCTCAACCGTGAAAATTAATTCCGCAAAAATTTCTGCCCTTTTAAGGTATATAATTGGGTTTCATGGGTCATGACAACTTTTATACAATGGGTTTCTTGGGTAACCTAAGGTTAATAACCCAGCTAACCCATTTTTGAACCCATTAACCTTTACCAGCAGTCCATTCAACACAAACCAACTTGACCCAAAAACCAAAATATTCCATTCCATGACATAGAAGTTGACTTTCGGTCGGCCAAAAATTCGCAAAATTAAATCCTCGCAAAAATTTTGTATGGTTTGATTCGCGAAAATTAATCCTTGTGAAAAACACTTTTTTTGAACTTGCAAAAATTATTACGGTCCCTTTAAAAGGTACGGTATAAAGGGTTTGTTTTGGGTTTGTATATACCAAATCGACCAAATTCAATTCCTTTCATGCAAATGGCTTCTTGGTTTACTTGGTTTTCGGTTTGTGCTGAAAAGAATGGACCCTAATAAATAAAACTTGCAAATTGCGGGTTTTAAAGCTTTTTTTTAAAGTATAATATACAGTTGGCCATTGGTGGAGCCGTGGCCGAGTGGTTAAGGACGCGGGTTCTGAATCTAAAGGTTCTGAGTTCGAGTCCTGCACAATGCTTTCAGTGGTGTAAATTACTTCACCTATAATTTCATAAGGTTCCCTTGCAGGTGTTTCGCGAGGATGAGTGGCCTCCAGTGAAAACAATCACAGCGCTATCTATCTAAAAGCGGACTGGATTATCTGGACTAGCCACTGTAAATATACAATACTACTACAAGTACGACACATTTCCCCAAATCTTTGAGGATAGCTGTGACGTTTTTTAAAAAATTTAATGACTGACTCTATCTTTTTAAAACCACAAGCAAGATAAGGACAAAAATACAAGAAGAAGGACAAATAGCAGGCACACAGGCACAGGTGACCACCAGCATATAAAAATACTGAGATGAAAAAGCAAACATTTCTTTCTAGAATTTATACCCTTCTTGGTTCAACATATATACATCTTCCACAGTGATGATTGCCAAATTGTATTTGAATATTTTGGTTCTCAAATGTTTTGATTTTTTTGCAGGGCGGTTTGAGCAACTTTAGCTGGACGGCATCGCAGCGAAATGTCACTAAAAAGAGGATTTGCCGCATTGACCGTATCGTTGTGTTGCGGCGGATGTTAGCCCGAAACGGTATATCGGGTAGACTAGTTACAAAAGAAACGCAAAAAAGAGACAACATGATTATGGAAACAAATATAACGCAGGTTATGACATTTCGGATTGCACAAAGTATTATTGTTAAAATTCCATATAACCTAAAAAAAGGAGAGTAAGTAAAAAAGTAGCTAGGAAACCTGGCTTTGTATTCTGGCTTTGTAGTGGCCCCCAGTGGAAACAATTTCTTAGTTGCCTAAAAACTACCAAATTTGTCTGGGCCAGCCACTCAAAACATT
>JAYRBV010027816.1:0-10329 GCA_036023255.1 Mitrocomella polydiademata
TGACTGGTCTTTAGAGCTTGCGTGCCTAGAAGAAGAAAGACAAATCTGTTAACAGGTAAGTTTCACAGTTGATAAAAGCCTTGTGGGGATGTAAAAGTAATATCGTTAATCTTTTAAGATGGAAAAGAAGATTTATTGTAAATGGTTTGCAATTAACTTTTGTAAAAAGAGTTGATTTCTATTAAAAAAAAATTCTCGCTACAGGTACATATGGTACGGGGGATAAAACTGATTAGACTTAAACCACCTGTACACTGTACGGGGGGAAAAGCTAATTAGAATCCAAACCCCCGTACAAACCCAGGGTCGTCATCGTCATTGAATCATGATTACGCGTTATTTGGGGATTGGATGCTAACTTGCCATGGCAAATATCGTAAACATAGATGACATTGGAAGACAGTCGGGGGAACTGTACTGAAACGGAAATTGTAGCCGTTTCGGGAAATAACTACAAAAAATAACAACTACAAAAAAGAGTCAAAAACGGCTATTATTTCCTTAAACGGCAACCACTTTTCTTTAAAGCAGTGGCTGCAGTCTAAAAACAATAGCCGCAAGCTGAATTTTTCTCAGAGCATAACCTATCATATTATGAACAACTTATCCGTTACTTGAAAAAAAACTCACCGTTCCGATCTTTAGTAATTCCAGGTTTTACTCTGTTTATAATGTAAAATGTTTATTCATAATGGCGGCATTTCAAAATACAGGCAATCATGGAATTACTAAAGATAGGAACGGTGAATTTTTTTTCAAGTAACAGATAATTTTATTCATTTGTTCATATTGATTGGTAAGGGTGTTAACGGCCAAATGCTGTTAAAAAAACGAAAATCATTTCTCGACGACCCCTTAGGTACTCTGTTCTTTAAAAAAAGTGTTTGTTTTTGTTTTCTATCCATCCCAAGCTAGTATACCCATTCTCTCACAGTATAGAAACCCCAGATTTGTGAATCAATGAAACACGTTTATCAAGAATGCGTGTGTAAAATGTTGTTCGGAAAAAATAGAGAATAGCAAAACATTAATAACTTTTGATTTTGTGAAAGAAATTAACTCAAATTTTAGTAGAAAGTGCACTCTAAGAAGGTTAACAAACCTAGACTATAACGTTTAATTTAACAGTTTTATCACATCTCTGTAATACGATAGATATGAGGAAGGACATACCCCGTAATTTGTACGGGGTTTACAGGTGTGTACAGGGTAATTTTTTAATAAGATTACCCAGAGGGTTGTAATCGATGTAATCGAAGTTCGATACTCATCGAAGATAATTCCTTGATTAGTATTTGATTAGTATCGGTAATCTATAATTAATCGATAAGTCACAATTTTTATTTAAAACATATCTTCGATTAATTTGATTACTTCGATTACATTACTTGTCGATATTTTTATGTATCAAACTTAATCGAAGCTTGTCGATGGTAATCGATAGTAATCAAATATAATCGATAAGTCACAATATTTACTGAGTTTTGAATTATCGATTAGTAAAATTAATCGATAACTAATCCATCGATTAGCTTCGATTAATTCTCTAATCAAATTCTTCGATTACAACCCGTACACCCCATATTTGTACTGGTCAAAAACTATGCAAAAACTATTTATTTTCCCTATGGTGTTATTCTCCATAATCTAGAAGTTTATTTAAAAAAGAATAGATAAACAAATCTATCATCTTTCGTTTGGGTGCTTCGCGCAGTCTGACATCAGAAGTTGAGGAGACGGCTTTAAGAAGTTTGGGTACTAAATTCAACATGGCGGCATTCTATATTAAGTGGGCGATACAGGCGCTAAAAAATATCGTTTTCGATATGGCGCCACACTTAAGTTCAGTTAAACCGCGTTGGAAAATTATCGCACTTGCAAAATATGACGTAATGGTACATGTCGCTCTAAACAGCGCCTGTTTTGAAATGCCGTATTCTGTTTAAAGTACGTACGGGATAAATCTTCACATTAGATCTTGGTCCCCGTACACACCCGTAAACCCGTACAAATTACGGGGTATGTCCACCCTCGTACTAAGATATGATGCTCTGCTGTAGTTATCCCTGACTGATTGAGCGGGATTTTGAAGACTTCACTCGCAATTCGAAGACTTCACTCGCATGTAAAATTGACCTTGAAATCACCTGCATTATATCAAATACACACTCGATTTCACCTTACGGGAATATATACAGCAAACAAATATAAATAAATTTTAAAGTACGTTAAATTCATTGTCGGATTGTTTCTCTTTGAATATTGTCTAATTTGATAAAAAAGTTATTAAATACAAGGAGAGTTAATAGCACAAGAGATAAAATGCAGGCTTTTATTGTTATAGTCTTAAAAAAGAAAAAACATATTGTTGTCCTTGAGCCTTTAAAACTATTTTGCTGTAATTATGGTAACAGCTGAAAGAATCGCGCAGGCAGATTGCAATATGGATAACTTACGTGCGCGATTAATCGCTCATGCACTGTTTTGTTTAATGAGAAGACTGTCTGCCCTAACTTTTTGTGGCCTTATGTCTGCATTTTTTTTAAATTGAATTTTGAAGGCTGAACAATGCTTTTCAAAACAGTTTACTGTAGTATCATGTTGATAAAATGTTCATTACTTCATTCCTCTCATCTTCCTTTAAATTGTCTTTTTAGATACAAAGAATTAGAATGGATTTGACGACGTGGTTTTATTTGGTTCTTGCTTATTGGATATTTTTGTTTATCTCTGTTGTAATTCCAGCTGCCTTAAATGTATCACTTGGAATGAGAGATCGTTATATTGAACTTCTCTACAAAGTGTTTGAGGTATATAAATTGTTCCTCTCACCCAATGAATAACCTAATTTTGTGCAACTATGGAGTCTGCTACCAAGTAGAGTTGTGAGTTATAAAAAAACTACCGGCACCGATTCAATTTTTCCGGAATTCAAAATTTTCAATTTCAAAAAAATGAAAAAATTAGGAATTTTTTTGAAAATTTAGAATTTTTTGAAGAATTCTTTTGAAAATTTTAAAATTTTTTCATATCTCACAACTCATAACTCATAACTCACGACTATACCAACTCATGACACAAAATTTACCGGGACTCACAACTATGCTGTCCGAGGGAACTGTTTACTTTTTTTATTTTTTTCAGTTTGGGTACGAAAAAATGAAAGCTGGTAACAACCTTAACGAAGCAGCAAGTGGTAAAAATTAATTTTGTTATATTTTCTTCAAATTCATAATTTTACTTGATGTACATAAAGGCAATAGAATGAATACTGAAATAATGTTTTACAATGCAAGGACTTGAGAAACTTGATTTAAAAAACTCAAACTTAGAGAATTAAAATGTTTGATGCAAAGAGAAAATAAGATACATTTTTGGACAATTTGACTGAAGACTGTAGTTTATAGTTTACATTTGAATCCAATGTACCGTTTGCTCATTATAAAATTAGCTGTATATATTCATCCCCACTATGACACTAAAGGGCCCAAAAGTTCAATTACTTTTTATTTTTTGGGCTGATTATTTGGACACCAATACCGGTCAACCAGCAGGAAAATCAGCTTGGATACGACTCTGTCTTGGAAATCCCTGATTTTTTATTATTATTATGGTACAGTAGCTATATACTGTAGTTAGTTAGTAACTAGTTTACTTTGAACTTAGGTATCATTGATCATGAACCGGACACCCCACGGTCTCCAATTCCAAAGAATATGTCATTCGGAACTTTGGAAAAGCACTTTCAATTGAGTGATGTTTGTGAAATCTATAAAGCTGGAGTCGAGGTATATTCTTAAAATGTGTTGCATGATGTATAATATTACTACTAATATTATGGAACATTTTTTTTTTGTGTCAATCAAAAGATGTTATATTGATATAGTTTATTTTCATTTTACACAAAAGTAAGAGGGCAAGTTTATCTTGGTATATCAGTTGACTTAATATTTGTTTTTCTTGTAGATTGTTTATTGAAAAGATTATAGAATTATTGTGGTTTTCCTACTTCTAAATAACCAGTTGAAATGTGTTTTACTTTTATTTTCTCTTTACATTTTTTTAATACATTTTTTTGATGCACATAGAATTATCCAAGAATTCCTTTTTTTAAAGAAATTTATTATCAAATTAAATTTTAAAATGTCCTCTTCATATATAAAAATTAATTGTTCTATTCATTTCAAGTCTGAATTCAATCATGATGGAATTCAGTTGTTGAGGGTTTTGTCCCTTGTTCAAAATTATATTTTTCATGTTCAAAATTTTAAAAGAATATCAAAAACAAAACCAAAAGCTTTATTATTTTACTGTTGAAATGAAGTTCTTAATAATATTTTTTTCTACAGGTTATAATTGAAGATGAAGTTACAAAACGTTTTTCAGCCACTGGTAAGATGAACTCTTTTTTTATGAAGCAATGAGTTAAATGGCGCTGCAAGAAGCACAAACTTATTTCTTTCTGATTTTTTTAGAGCTTACATCGTGGAATCTTCTCACAAGAACAAACCTTAACTATCAATTTATCAGGTATCTTGTTTAAACTGTATGCCTTCTTTTATTCAATTATTGAAAGGGAGGACAACAGTAGGGTCCATAATATGCATATTAAATAGAAAGTATTTTCTTTAAGAGACATTATAAGAAAACTTTGGTTTGCACTTTTGGTTTTATATTCAACGATTTTCAAGTTGCTGTTTTGGCAAAATAACGATTCGCATTTTGCGAACTGAGAACCATTACTTCGATTGCTGAATGTGCAAATATTTAAGTTTTGTTAAAATGCAATTAGAGTCAAAATATGAACAAATTAAATAAGATCCATTTAAAGCAGTTGCCATTTGTGCTGTAAATGATTGATTGAGCACCCACTCTCAGCGTCCCTCGCAAATAAGTAGGGCCCTTTTGAGCAAAATAATTTGATTAGCCCCTCTCTAAGCACCTCCGGAGCTTTTATTTAGTCTTTTAAGAGACTTGGAAAGAGTGCTCCAAATAAGTTTTTCACATAAATTATTTTTAGTTTACGTTTGACTGTGATATGGGCACTTGGATTCTTTGTTAGATACTTCATCTTCCTTCCAGTTCGGTGAGTTCTTATGTTTTCTTTTTTAAAAGAATAACCATAAGTTTGTCTTTATTGGGTTTAAGTATTATTTCATTACTTCGTTTAATTTCATGACTAATATGTAATTTTTTTTAGGTTATCGCTTTTATGTTTGGGATTTGGTGTAATTTGTATATCAATGGCTGTTATTCCACGCATCCCTAATGAAGTGTTTGTATTTTCTTCTTCATGGTTTCAAGAATTTTAAGCGATGTGGAAAATTGAATTTCACACCAAGATAAGATTTGCTTCACTTGTGCAGAGCTGGAGCTGGGCTCTGAAATAATTGCTTCTGATATTTGAACTTTACTTTTTCCAAAAAAAACCTTTGTAAATTAAACAAAACCAAACATTGTAAAACTTTTATAGAATGAGAAAGAAGTTATCAAGCTGGTCAACACTCCTTGGTTTCAGAATATTGGCTCGTGGTGTTTCGGCTGTTGTCAGATTCCATGACAGGTGTGTATATTTTATTTTCTGTACTATTTCACAGACAAACATGTCTACAAAATTCATATTCATCCTATATTCAGTGTTGTGGTTATGTCCTCTTTATCCAAATTTTAGACAACATTATTAACATTTAGCACTGCTGGAATTTTTAAAGGCCTGCATTAAGCAAAAGTTTTAGTAAAATTCAGTAAAATATTTTAGGCCCTTTTCTAGAAAAATAAAGCAAGTCAGCGAAAAACTCATGAAATTAAGCTTTAAAAACCTCAATTTTTTTTCTCACAAAAAAGCTTTCTGTAAATACAACTGGACAGAGTTTCAACTTTTGTATTTTATTTATTACCAAAATGCTACTATTGCATTGTAGTAGAGAGTAAAGAATTATTACTGATAATTATCAGCTCTTTTGTTTAGGAATTTATTTCCCATAAGACTAATAAAATAATTTCTTATTGTATAAGTAATTAAACAAATGTTCATCATATATAATAAAACAGTTAGACAGATAAAATATGATAAACATTTGTGCTTGCTCGAGAGTTTTTTAACGCAGAGAGAGGAGAGAGAGAAAAAAAATTATGTGTGACAGGCTAAATGTTATGCGGTTTAGCCTGTGCGCAACGAAGCTACGATGAGAAGAAACAAACAAATGGCTATTCCAATACTCAGCTGACTAAAGTCGCTGACTTAAAAGGCAGCGCTCAATTTCATGATTAATTGTTTTTTTGGTATGGGGATACACTTCTAGAATATAGGGCCTGATATATGAAAGATTTTCTTCAGTTATTAGGCCACAGCTCTTGCAGTTCTTTCAATCTCAAGATCTCAAAAAAAGTTATTTGCAATAGTTTATTACCTAGATTTCTGTGCACAATTTAGATACCAATTTCAAGTTAAGTGAGATTTTAATTCACATTAATGTAATGTTCATCTATACGTGTTACTTGTTATGCTTTCAGAGAAAACATGGCTCAAGGTGGCGGTCTATGTGTTGCTAATCACACTTCCCCCCTAGATGCAATCCTCTTGGCTTGTGATAGAAACTATGCATTGGTAAGCTTTATCATATTCTCTTTTAAAAAAAAAAGCTCTATAGACTATAGAATCTGTCATCGCACTGTAACATGATATACATTTTTAGCAGTAATTATCCTGTAAAAACATTATCAATAATATAATGATATTTCCCTATAATATTGATCAATATCGATGTGGCTGAAAGAGGGTTTTTGCAGCTGAATATTGATTTTTTGAATAACAACCTTTTTCACTGTAAAGAACAGCATATCTAAATAAAATAAACACCATTGACTTGAAGTATGTTAGAGTACAGTAATTCGAATAAGATAGATAGATAGATGATAGAAATGTTTTTTTTTGCCAGGGAAAAGTTACCTGAACCAATAGCTAAAATTGAAATTTCCCGGAAAATATTATCTTTAATGATCTTATTTAATGATCCTTTTTAGATTGGGCAAATGCAAGGTGGCATAATGGGTACAATGCAAAAAGCTTTGTTGAAGGCACAAGATCATATATTTTTTGAGAGAGGCGAAATGAAAGACAGGATGCTGGTCGTCAGAAGGTGAAACATTTTTATAGTAATCATTATCTCCGTTATAATGATGACATACACCTGTATAGTAGTTGCACTTTGCGGTCAATTACTTTTTTACTTTCGTTTCTTCTGTCGTTTTTGCCATTGAATCGAGTCTCCGAAGGAAAGCTATCGTTTTTTTTTCAAGAATTTTTATATATCTTATATAAAATAATTATATTTTTTAACAGGATGAAAGAACATGTTGAAGATGCAGATAAGAACCCCATCCTTATCTTTCCTGAAGGTAAATATAGCATTTCTTCATTTAAAACATATGTTTCCATAACTTAATTGGTGGGTAGATAGGGAAATGACTGCTTGAAAACAATTTCTTTATAGTACAGCCATAATACACTTAATACTGGGTAGGAATAAGGACATGTTTTAAAAGGAATCAAGTGTTGGAATTACCCAGTATACATGAGATATCCATTTATCTATATATTAATATTTACCAATGATAGCCTCTTCAGTTCTATTGAACTGATGACCAGTGATTAGCAATTTTCACTACCAAAAGCCTGGAATCCTTCGATCCTAAGCTCAGCGCCTTAAAACCACTCGGCCACGGATCAACTTCTTAAAAGGATGAAAGTTGGCTTGTATTTGCAAATAAAGAAAGTGTTATAAAAGATGGATTGATATGTTTTTCTTTACAGGAACTTGCATTAATAACACATCTGTCATGATGTTCAAGAAAGGAAGCTTTGAAGTTGGCGGAACAATATACCCAGTTGCCATCAAGGTAAATTTTATCATCAGTTTTTATTGCACCGAACCAACCATTCTACCCTGCTGTACATTGCTTTCAAAGCTTGCAGTTTCATGTGAAGGTTGTGAGATTGTACCGGAAAATCGCTATATATATATACTCTTTTTGTTTAGGGAACAGTAATAATCACAACTTTGCAAGAGGATTTGGTCCATTTAACTCCCTCCCTACACTCCCTTCTTAAACAAATCACTAAACTGGTCATCTAGTTTTACTGTCCCCTACACTTGTTACAATTACCAAATCTTGTGCAAAACCTCTTTTTGAATTTTTTAGTTTTCTTTGTTATTGTGTATTCCATGAAGTTTATTTCCATTTCTGTGTGATAGTATGATGAAACATTTGGTAACGCCTTTTGGAATTCAATGGAGGAACCTATGTTGACATACTTGATCAATATGATGACCAGTTGGGCTATTGTATGCGATGTCTGGTATATGCCTCCTACTACAAAACTAGTAAGACATTTTAACAGGGACTTACATAGCTAAGTTAGTTACATTTTAATAGGGATTTATGTAGAGTTACTTAATGTTGGATGAAGTCAATAGTCATAATTTGTTTTCAGTTACCGTAATTCTCTTAATTCTAACGCCCAAAATATTTTCGTTCTCTTCTTCTTTTTTTTCGTGCCCAACGTTTCAGACGGAATCACAGAATCACTTCTGTTTACGTTATGCTTTCTTTTGGTGAACTTTATCTCTCTCTTTCTGTGTTAGAGGGTATAATAACCGTGAAATTCCTTGGAAAACTGACAAAATTAACTAACTGGCGAAATTATACTCAATTCATGCTGCACGATAGTTAGTACGAATAAGGTGGATGATTGACTTTTTTCTTTCAATAGGAGAATGAAAATGCCATTATGTTTGCTAATCGAGTCAAAGGAGATATTGCAAGAAAAGGTGGTCTTGTTGACCTCGTCTGGTAAGTGTTTGGAAAGTTCAAATTGATATTTGTTCAACTTTCCAACAATCAATCATAGAATTAATAGATTGCCACGGAAATCCGCCCTGGTAGCCTACTGAACAGCCCTATTGTAAATAATATTTCAACTTCTTTCTGTTGTTTTTGATATCCAAATCACTCCAAGATTACTGTTCATATCTTCTTGTAAATTATGTTATATCCATGTTTTTTGGTTGTGTACGTGAAAATGAGTTTATACAGGTTTAAACCGGCCTACAACAAACTCGAGAAAAGTTTTTCAGCTTGATTATGGAACAAGGAATAGGAAAAATCTCTCATAATAACCTGCGTCGTTTTCGTTGTTTTCTTTTCTTTAGGGACGGGGGACTGAAGCGAGCGACAGTTTCACCGAGGTACAAAGAACAAGAACAAAAGAAACTAGCGAAGAACCTGAAAACCGAGTAGAATCAGGAAGAGGAGAAGGCGAAATCGAATCTCGAAGGGAAAAGAAACAGCCAATCTTAATAGCATATCTATCTTAACCATGTTTGATACTTATCAAAACGATTCGAAAAATTATCGACAAAAAATATAAACAACGAGAAGTAACGGCGTAATATAACGTAGTATAACGGCGACCATGTACAAACTTTAAGACTAATTTAATGTCACGTCAATTAGACACTAATTAGCAGGTTAAATTATCTGCAAACGAAACTGTGATTTTAGTATATGGTATGTGTAGTGTGTTGGTGGTGGTCTGAGATAAAATCGCGAAGAAAATGACTAAATGCTAGGCTATTTATTTAGGAAACTTAAACTAATTCATCACTCTCATCTAGAAATAAGTGAAGATCTCCTTTTTCAGCATTGGAAACTCCCAATGGACCTATTCTGCGGAGTGAACCAGAAAAATACAATCCATCCTACACACCAATTAACCCCGTACGTCCACTGGACAGCTTAAGGACATCATATAGACAATTTTTGTGGGGTTGGTTAATGTATTGTATTTCCATCGTTTTTGTTTTATTTTTTCCTGGAACTTTATATAAATGACTAGATACCTCTGTGCCTATGGAGAATAACCAGTAATGCCTTATGTCCGAGATACTGAATACTTCTTATAGAACAACACAATATATTTTACTACATTAAGTTCTTACGGCATTTGTTTACGTCCAAAATGGTCCTTATTCTTGGGAACTTAATTTGGCGGTTGCCAAAAATTGGTGTATTTGGCGGTGGGCAAATTTTCTTCAGTTTGGCGGATTTTACCTAGGCCAATTCAATTCCCGCCAAATTCATTTCCTTTTGAAGTAATCTCTAGTACTTTTCTTCACGCCTGGACCGCTCACGAAAATCCAAAATCCAAAATGGCAGACACAAGATGTTGATTTGATTCACATTATGTTTAGGAGGTCGTTCATCTGTCAGTTTGAGACCACCGGTCAAAATCCTCTTAAACGTGTCTGAAAGAACGAGGCATTTGAT
>JAYRBV010027827.1:0-10324 GCA_036023255.1 Mitrocomella polydiademata
TTTTACTCTGCCAGGTTGAACTACGTGGGTTTGCAAACCAGAGCGAAGCGAACGTGTTGCACTTTTAAATTCCAGCTGGAGGTATTCAGGCCAGTTGTCTTCTTCGGATTTGAACAGTGCTTTATGCGCTGCTTTAACTGTCTTAGTTCCACAAGATAATCGATGCAATATTGTGAATTTTATGAAAAGAAGCCTAAATTAACATTTCTTTTAAAAATTGTTTTTATACATATATAATACATATAAGCTATTTGTTCTGACGTTTTCCGTCTGTTATAGGTGGCGGTGGTGCAGCAGGAATGGCTGCATTATCCGGTCAACTCAGTGGCCTCGGTGAAGGTGTTGGTCTCCTCATCAAAGAAATCCGAGATCTGAAGAAGGCAGGTGGGGGTGGCGCTGGTGGTTCAGGAGGTGGTGGCCCTGGTGGCGGTGGTGCAAACGGACCCGCTGGACTGTTGATGGCTGCAACCGTCGGCAAAGCCTTACAAGCCATAAACCAAGCCCAGGCATCAGTGGCAATGGCCCATGCTCCAGTACAAGAAGCTGCAGCTCCTGCTGCCTTTGCAGCTATGGCTCCTGTCGCACTGACCATTGCTCAAGGTCTTGGTGGTTTTCCAGCCTTAGGTGGAGGTGCTGCTGCTGCTCTAGCGGGCGGTGGTGCTGCCGGTGGAGGTGGAGGTGCGGCTGGTGGTGGAGGTGCTGCTGGTGGTGGAGGTGCTGCTGGTGGCGGAGGTGCTGCTGGAGGTGGAGGTGCTTCTGGAGGTGGAGGTGACACAGGTGGTGGTGGTGGCGATAGTGGAGGTAAGCGAATACTAAATGATTATGTTAGTCCGGAAACAACAATAAATATTTCCACTTTGTGTTGCGTTGTTGGGAAATCCTATATTTCATATTCAAGCCTGAGTAAAAAGTTATAAATATCAGCCAGAGCAAATTACTTTGTTCAAGAGTTTCATGAGCCTAGACTTTCGACTTATATAATGTATAATTTTAAAAAGCTCAAAAAAACAATTAAGAGGGGTAGTACAGTATGACACGAGATTATGATCTATATCAATAAAAACATAGGACACATTTAAACGATTAAAATTAAATTTTATCTAGGTGGAAACAGTGGAGGTGGAGGCGGCGATAGCGGTGGTGGTGGGGGAAGTAGCGGTGGGGGAGGTGGAGGAATGAGTGGTTCCAATATGAAATCTCTTCTCAAAATTTTAAAAGGTACTTGTCGTGGACTCAACTGTATGGGTCCACTACCCGCGCCGTACGCGCCTGTTGTACCAAGTACGCCATTTGCTGCTTTGATGCAATCCACGCTAAGTACCATGGGTCCGAAGAACGCCGCTGAGTTTATGAATGGTCTCGCTAATGGAATGTCCAAAGTTACCAATGAGTATTTAGACAAGATGAAATCAGATGGGGCGTTCAATCCTCCGACTCCGGGAATGTCTGCCACTGCGGCGGCTCCACCCGCCCCTGCGCCTTCGCCCGCCTCTAATATTGGCGCAAGTGGTCCGTATAGAGGCGGTGATAAGTGTAAGCGGTCGGACGACGCCAAGTGTAAACGTGGTAAAGTGTTCAAGATCGAGCGAACGGACTTAGAGAAAATACTGGAGCAAGCTCAATTACAGAACCAAGGTGCTAGTAAGAGAATTAACAGCGAGAAACCGAAAGCGAATAAAATCAGCCCCAGCTCTTCTTCTCCGCCCCGCATTCGACAACAGATCGGACCATTTCTGGGTGCGGAGAAACTGACGTCGCAACAATCATCCACCAAATTGAAGAAACTTGAAAAAGAAGCAAAAGTGAAGCTGAAGGAGAAACAAGGAGCAATGCAAAAAAACATGCTGAACACTATCTTAGCCTCCAAAGCACAAAGCATGAAATTTGGAAACGGATTGAAGCCAAGTAAGACGTTTTAAGGTACATTTTCTCTATTTGGTTTAGTTGCTTGCGATAGTTCGCTAGTTATAAGATTGGGAAATTATTGATGCTGTACAAACCAAAACTTAAGCGTGTACCATAAGGTCCCAAGGGGGGAGGGTCACTTAGATAATGGTTTTTTCGATTAATTGGATGGAACAAATAAACAGACCTTAGCTAGAATATTTCTTCAATTAAGGTCAATTTGGTTACTGTTATTTGGGTTACAGAACGAGAAAACTGCCACTCTATTCGACACTACTTTAATCTATTTTCAGTCAACACTACTTTAAACTGCTTGATACTACATGATAAACTACTATTTAATACTATTTGATACTGCTTACATACTACATTTTGGCTACTTTAAAATTACTTAAAAAAATAACACTACTTTATACAAGATGACTCACCAAAAAATGGTACCAGGGCCTTTGTTATCTATTGTACCAAGTAACCTTTTTTTGTGGGTCATTCTGTATTTTTATACAAGTCTTAACTGTTTGAAACTACTCTGACACTACTCTGACACTACTTTGACACTACTCTGACACTACTTTGAAACTACTCTGACACTACTTTGAAACTACTCTGACACTACTTTGAAACTACTCTGACACTACTTTGAAACTACTCTGACACTACTTGAAACTACTTTGACACTACTTTTCAGATCAGCCAGGAGTGACACGTGAGGTGTATTGGGAGATTGATGACATAATGGACGGTTTCATCGAGGGCGTATATAAAAGCCCCAAATTTCCCGCCAAGGCGGATAAACGAGACGTACTGTACAATTTTGACTCGATGACTATACAGGCTGACGACTTCGCTCAACGTGTGTACGGGTGGTTTTTACCCCCTCTCACTGGTGGTTATATTTTCTACACATCTTGTGATGACGCCTGTGATATGTTTATGAGTCCCAACGAAAATCCCATGACCAAATTAAAGTTGATATCGCAACGAGAGTGGTCTGACCATAACCAATTTGACAAGTATGTACAATTGCTTTCTCTCGCAATTAGACGGGTTGCAATGTTTACATTTTCAAGCGCATGCGTGAAAAACGATAGGCAGAAAACATTAGCCGCAAGGTGAATAGGCGAGTGTTTTTCGCCATATTTCCTCAACGGAGCAGCATCTAAATCTTCTCAAGTCAAATTTTGATATCTGATCCATATAATAGTTACTTAAACAATCAAACAATAACTACGTCTCTTCACCTAAACCTGTGTTGTTTTTTTGCCCATCGTTTCCAGGCTGATTTTTCTCAAAAATAAACAATTGTTTAAGCAAATGTTTCACACGCAACCCTAGTCTATAAAAAACAGGACACTATATTTCAGACCGTATTTATTGACACAAAACAATAATATTTCTCCCAAACGCGAGAAAATATATCAAAAACCAACTTAAACTCATTACACACGCAATATCAAGAGGTACTGCTAAAAATTACTCGCTCGAAATTTTTTCCGCTGTCTTCATCCAAGTTCTCCTTTTGCTCTCGTATAGATACCCACTCCAACAATCATCAACATTGATAACACTCCAAGCTGGCAAATCATACTACATTGAGATAGTCGAGTCCAACGCGGACGGCCCTAACCACGCTTCGGTTGGTTGCCAATTTCCCAACGGACTCATCGTGCGGCCTATCCCAGGGGAGTTCTTAAATCGCTTACCGTTCTCCGCTTCGGGAACCGGTCGCGCTGTCGAGAATCCAACTGCCATCCTAGAGACTTATCAGAACGCAGAAGTACTGACTACTAGCCAAGGAGGTGGGGCTGCTGGCGCCTTCCCGACAAATGTACCAGAGGGAGAAGGAGGAACGTTTGGTCTAGGAACTTTGGGAACCATCAATCCACACGCTTCCACAATTAACACAGCTCCTCTCGGCACTGTCTTCAATTCAAAAGTTGCAGGTAAAATTATCATAGCTTTCTTCTGATTTTCACTTACTGGGGTTCTGCGTACCTCACCTATATTTGATCAAATAATATAGTATGCCATTACTTTACGCTGCTTTACTAAACAACCTGTGCAACATTACATAGTCTTCTTTA
The DNA here is from genome assembly GCA_036023255.1 of Mitrocomella polydiademata. Lineage (NCBI taxonomy): Eukaryota > Metazoa > Cnidaria > Hydrozoa > Leptothecata > Mitrocomidae > Mitrocomella > Mitrocomella polydiademata. Next base: position 3,990 of record JAYRBV010027827.1, read on the forward strand.
TACACTTTCATTTTTAAGGTTCGCTATCAAACGCTGGCGTGAAACAGAAGATTGCGCAGACAATTGCAGCTGGCATTGCTGCTGGTATCATGAGCGGTGGAGATGCACTTCTTTCCAAAATAGAAGATGCTGTCAAAACCGCCACAGTACCGATTGCTCCTGTAGGTGTAACAGCTTTGAAAATTTCCACAGCTGCAGGTGTCGGTGATGGTGCTGGTAGTTTGGGTGAGCCGGGGGCACCAGGGGGACCAGGAGGGCCTGGTGGTCCAGGAGGTCCTGGCGGTCCAGGTGGACCGGGTGGTCCTGGAGGTCCTGGCGGCCCAGGTGGTCCGGGTGGTCCAGGAGGACCTAATGGCGGTGGCTCAACAGGATTACCACCACCCCCGATGATATATTTTGGGCATGAAGAACCTCATCATGAGCACGAAATGCACCACCACCACCATACGCATGGTGATTTTCATGGAGAGTCTCTCGGTGATTATCCTCATCGTCATGGGCACGATCTTGAATGGGGTACCAAGGACTTCCATCACATTCATGATGATGATGGTGGTGATGGCGATGAAAGCTTCGGTAACTATAACGAAATCGAATTACCTCGACATGGATCCAAAGGAGGACGATTTGCAGGAAATTCAATGAACAGTCGGCTCTCTTCCTTCCATAATTTTGGTCACGGTGATGACCGATTTGGACAAGGATACCATCCAGTCTTGGTGCCAGCACATACGCTAAGCACTGTAGATGCTGGAAGCATTTCACCAATGCCTGAATATTCGCCGACCATGCCAATTCATCCAGCAAATTTAATGAACTTTATTCAGCGTGAACCTCAAGTACGAGGCCGTGGAATCAGCACTTTGGGAACTCTTGTAGGTGTCGGTGAAGATGGTGATTCTCAATCTGAAACTGGTCATGTTAAACAACACGTTGCGGTATCTCCTGTGCAAGTCATGGATCCCCACGAGAGCAGTTTAACTACTCACACGACCAAATCCAAAGTAAAGACTGAACCAGGAAATGCCCGAACCTTGCAAAAGAGTACTAAGAATAGTGAAAACCACTTGTTCGTGAATAGTGTGCCAATAGATGGTGGAGAGGACAGCAATGGTAGTGATGAGATTGTCAACACCAAGCAACGTCATTTGCACCACGCAAGAATGAAACAAAAGCAGGATAAGGCGATGTTGAAATCAATTTTTAAAGATATTTCCCCAGATAAGCGGACTCTTCTTGCTCGGAGTATAAGTCAGAAGAATTTACATAATATGACAAACACCCGTCTCGCTAGTAATGCAGAAAAGGATATGAATGTTCACTTAAAAAAATCAATTGTTGATTCATTACAGCGTAAAACAAAGACAGCCAGTTTTCACATCAAACCTTTGAAGAAAGCAATTATAAAATCAAGAAGTACTATTCCACTACCTGCCGCTGATGAGAACAAGCTAAATGAAAAATTGGACTCATCTGATGAAAATAGCTTGCAAACCTTACATGAAAATGTCGATAAGATGACAAACGAGCATTTACCAGCTGTAGTTGAGTTGACGTTGGCTGACACTGGAATGACGAAAGACTTCGTTCTCAATCAACCAGTAAGACACCAGGAGGACACTGCAAGGAAAAGGAAAATCTTGAAATCTCAAGAGAAAGTTGCTGACCTGTTTGAAAATAGCAGTGATGTTGACGCAGATGCTGAAATGGAAACAGGGGACTTCTCCAGTTTTCCAACCACCAAAGATACACTCAAGAATGGAGAGAGAAAAACTCTTGGTACAGACCATAATATAATACCAGCTACAACGCTTAGTTATGAAATTGTCGAGGAAGATAATGCTGATAGAAAATCGAGTGTATCATCAACAAATTTGTTGGCTAGTGAACAACTTAGCAATGAGCAAGCAAAAGTGAATGGTACATTTTATGGTCAATCTCTTGTAGTTGATAACGCAAATGCTTCTTCAACCGGAGATAGAGAGAAACCTCTATTGTCTGATGTTATCAAGATGGCAAATGATTCACTACCTCAGATCAAGAAAAACATCAACAAAACACATGTTCTTACTGAAATAGTCAAAAATTTCAAACGTGTTGAAAGTCAAAGCAAGCCACTCTACGATTTGAAAGTACCTACTGAAGAGATTGTTGGACAATGGCAGACCTATGCAGGAATAAAGAATATGATAAAAACACTATCCAATCATTCACCACCTGAAGATGAAATGAAAACTCAACCAGAGATGAAATCAGCTGAGGGACGAGTTATCAATCATAACCTTCAAGATTCTACAAATCTCAATCAACGTGATACACTTCAAAACCGCACTGCCTTCTTGAAGATATCAGTTTTGGACGAAGAAACTGATAAACATACTACACTTCCAAACCGCACTGTCCAAGTGAAAACATCATTGTCGGACGAAGAAACTGATAAACATACTACACTTCCAAACCGTACTGTCCAAGTGAAGACATCATTGTCGGACGAAGAAACTGATAAACATACTACACTTCCAAACCGTACTGTCCAAGTGAAGACATCGTTGTCGGACGAAGAAACTGATAAACATACTACACTTCCAAACCGTACTGTCCAAGTGAAGACATCAGTTTTGGACGAAAAAACTGATAAACATACTACACTTCCAAACCGTACTGTCCAAGTGAAAACATCATTGTCGGACGAAGAAACAATTGTTGCCACCAATAACGACAGCCTAGATACTAGCAAAGGAGAATCGGCTATACAGCAAGATACACAGAGCAAAGATGACAGCGAAGGAGGAACAATGGGTGGCAATACATCCAACGTGTTAGATTCGAAACTTCATAACAACAGCTCGTCAAAGCCAGTTAAGGCTGGTGAACTTCCACTAGTTGAAGTTGAAGTCAGCAATTTTACCAACAGTACATTAAACCCCTTCTCAAGTAAAAAGATAACCTACCAAGTTGATGATGGTGCGATTACAAAAACAAATGATAGTAATTCAAGTAGTATTAGCCAAGTGCTGCCACAATTATTATCGGAAAAGCATCTTGAAAACCTTGAGACTGCTGTTCCCATCCCCTCTTTGAATGTCGGTGAAGCGAGTCAACCTGAACAGAATGGATCTAACGTGGAAACAAAGTCAACGTCAAAGACGGATCTTAATGCCAATATCTCCTCGGAAAAGACGCAACCTATCGCAAACATCAGAGCTGGAGAGGAAAAGACGCAACCTATCGCAAACATCAGAGCTGGAGAGGAGAGCTTAAAGGATAAAAGCGAGCTATTGTCGACTGAAAAAACTAGCTCCAATACCAATGTACAGAATGGAACCGGTCAGGAACTGAAAAAAGAAACCCCAATAAACGAACTTGCAGGAGTTTTGAATGTTGAACAAAAGGTAATTGAAGGCAAAGGAGTAGAGGTGAATAACGCTCGTGGGCAGAAGAATGTAACGGAAGAAAATGTGGATCCTGCGTTTGAGCAACAGTTACAAGATCAATTATCCCGTCTGAAGAGAGGCACTAAAATTGGTGTCAGTGACCCTGTCAGTAACAACCCCAGGAAGACAGCATCGACGAAAAATGGAAAACATCGACGGCAGGCTTTCAGAAGAAGAATGAACTCTGTTGCATCAAAGAGTTTCCAGAAAAGCAGCTTGGCGAATAACTTCTTTCCACGAACTGGCGATAAAAGATCTTTGAATTCTAAACAGAAGGGAGAGGTCGTCAATGCAGCTCTTAAAGCCCTAATGCCGTTACTGATGCAAGGAATCATTAAGAAGGCACTGATGCGAAAGCAATTTGGTGGTGCTGTCGGTAAGGGGGAGGTTGCAGCTGCACCTATGGCCGTTTCTGATGTCAATATCAGACACATGGCAGGGTATGGTAAACCAGGATTTGTTGCACCCCCAGCCGGGCTAGAAGTTGGTGCCGTTGGCGCTGCATTCACTGGGTTGGTGGGTGGCGGCGCTGGGGGACTTGCCGGTGCTGCAGGTGGTGACTCACTGCAAGCGTTGATCATGAAGAAGTATGGTTCTAACAATCCAACCGCTCAAATCTTGACACAACTCTTGAGTGGACGCGGTTCGGAATCGATGACCGGTATGATGTCGAGTATGATGGCCGCCGGTGGTCATGGTGGCGTTGGAGGAGTTGCAGGTGCATTGGCAGGTGCTCACGAATCACCTCCGGCCTTACTTCCAGACCCTCCACCAAGAGGAGGTTGTACATGGAAGAGAGATTGTCTGCCGACGAAGAAAGCTACAATTAAGTCTGTTGTTAAGGGGAAGATAACAACGAAGAAAATGATTCATAAAAAAGGAGTTTCCAGGCATCTGACAGGGAAAAAAGATGTCGAAGAAGAAGAAGTCAAATCGAATGGTGTGCCAGAGCTCAATCAGTCGAATCTAGACCAACCAAAAGTTGACGAAAACAATGCAACTGAATCGAAGGACAATGTCGATGATGGTGATGATAAAGATGATAATGATTATGAACAATCGGGAGACGAAAACACAAACAACGAAGATCCAATGAGAATTGTGCGTCCTCAGACTCGACCAATAGAAAGAAAAGAAGAACAATATAATGATTCAGACCAATTAGATGAAAGTACAAATAACGAAGAGCCAATGAGAATTGTGCGTCCTCCGACTCGACCAATGAAAAGAACAGAAGAACAATACGATGATAATTCAGTCCAATCCGAGGATAAATCCAATGGTGAGAGTGAAAAATCAACAACAAGTGTTGTTGAACCTTCTGAAATCAAATCGAATCAAGCTGATGCAAGTGTAAAATCAATTGGAAAAGTTATTTCAAATTACCAAGATTTAAAAACATTGGCAATAGCCTCTCCCAAGGAAAACGAGATGTCAAGTCTCCATCCTAGTGGTGACATCGCTAGAAACAATCAGAATGACATCAATACTCTGCTGACAAAGGAGGAAAAAGTTGAAAAGGATGACCTAGGTGCGCCCGACCGGGGTGTTGCAAAGAAGGCGGGCAAGGGCGTAGTAATAGTCCCCTTTGGAAATCAAAACTATATGAAACAAGAATTTGGAAACGACATTGCGAAGGAAATTTCACCTTTTTGATAAATCTAAAAATTTTGATATAAATAACGTGTTCTTTTTTATGGATGTATCATCTAACCCATTGCTTTTGTAGTAGTTTGTGTACGTTATTACATTATTTACATTATTTTGAAAGTGTGGACGAGTTTCACATAGTTCGCGGTTTAGATCAGTCTTTATTTTGTAGAAAATTCTCTTAACTTAATTAATCATTGCTTTTCTTTTTGTAAAATCAAGGAAAAGTTCATCAAAGAGGTCTTCAATTGACACAAACTCTCGATTCTTTGTTCCGACGACGCATCTATAACTTTTATTTGCATTGAAAGCCGAACCAAATAGACAGGCCGAGACTATAGAAAAGTATAAAAATGCATATTTAAAGCTCTCTACTTGTTGAATAAAAAATAAAAGATAGTTTAAATATGTTTTATATATTTTTAGACAGGTGATTTAGTATTTTTAATTAAAATTACCATTTTTTTTTTTTTTTTTTGTATATTTAAAACCTGTATATAGCTATAGAAATTTTCATTAAAGGGAAAATATTATAATTACCTAAGAATTACTAATTATAAACTTCTAATGTTTCTCAATATACACCGTCCAGTCTCATTTGACAAAAACTCTCAATTAACAACATTTGACAATCGCCAAAGTTTTTACCTATCGCTAAATTTTTAAACCTGTCTATCCGAAATATTTTATCCTTTAAAATTGCTACAAAAAAAGACAAAGGTACCAAAATTTATTCCTGCAAACACTTCCTTCCTTTAAAGTTGTTATTATTATTTATGTTATTATTTGAATATATTTACCCGCAGGGTGACCAGACTGAATTAATAAAGTCTGTCAAAAAACTTTGAAACAAGTTTTTTTTAGGAAAATGGGGTTAATCGGTTCGTCAGAAAAGTCTATAACCATCATTAAGAAACTCACCGAAATAAAAAATAGAGTCTTAACCTGGATTTTATGAACGAAAATCTTTCAGTTTTATACCAAAAACAAGTGAAAGTAATTTATCATAGTAAAAAAAGCATGTTCAGCAAATTATAAAGAAAAAAGCTTTCTAAAACTTTCGGCGTGACAAACCTTCGGTCAAATGCAAAATTTTGGCGAATAAACCTTTGGTCAAACTTTCGACCGAAAATTTGTAGCGCCGAAACTTTTCGTGATTAATGTAGTCTAATAGTAACTAGCGAGTAGCTGCCGCTGTGAATGCGCCCGAGGCAGGCTTTATCATAAAAGTACTGGACAGGCCTCTCTTAA
>JAYRBV010027849.1:0-10318 GCA_036023255.1 Mitrocomella polydiademata
TAGAGTTAAAAACATTTGGCATAACAAAACAAAAAAACATGAACTTTTCTTTCTGTTATGATATGTTCATAGCAACAAAAGAAAAAAAGAATAACATTCTTTTTCTTTATATTCGAATGTTTAAAATAGAACATCGAAAATCAAAACATATTCGAATTGTGAAACGTTTCTTCTATTATTTCTCGTCACTTTTGATACCCAGATGATAAAAAACCGTCAAAAACTCTAAATCCAACATCTCGGAAATTTCTCATCGCAAAGCATGTCGGTAGTTGTAAGCGCAAACTCGTATAATGGGAATGAGGAATTACCAGTAATAGAACTTTGACTCGATTTACCCTCCAAAAAAAGAGGGTATTCTAAAAGGCGTATTCTATGTATGAATAATCGAGAGATTTAACAACTATAACTATAATAAGCACTCGTAACAATTAGTAGTCATCAATATAAAGTAAGTTCTAACCTTCACAAGTTAGAGCTTGTCCGATTTCACTGACTAAGGAGGTAGCCAATTCATCCAGGCGATCAGCCAAGAAAATATATTCAGGTTTAGAAATGAGTGATTCTAATTCAACACGATCAATCTCTTCACCAATACCAACACCATAGATCTCAATACCATCAGCCATGAGTTCATCTGCATAATCTTGTGGTGATCTAATGTTGGGCACGTATGTTTGTTGGCCGTCTGTCATCAGTACAAGAACCTGCGAATAAAAGTTAAACATCAAACAACAATTAAACATTTAAGCAAAAGAATTTTCGGAAACCTAATTCATCTAAAAATGGACTAAATATTACATTATGTACATCATTTAAAGATAAATAGAAAATAATTATTTTTTGAACTGTCTTAATTTGCCGATCCAGGGATTTGATCTGTAGTTGCATGTAAACGCTTGGATGAAAAGTTGCAAATTAAGTTTGTTTAAATCTAAGAAAACTCAGGAGTTATAAAAATGACGCCAATAGCTGATTATGACTGACTTACTTTTTTAGAACTCCCCCTTGCCCCATTCTTCTCCGTGAACAAATCTTTTGACTCTTTTAATCCTAGATCAATTCTTGTCATATCACCCTGTTCATAGTCCAGATTCTGAACTGCGTTTGTAAACGAATCCCAATCGAAGAAATCGTCCAAACTGATCTGAATTTTCGCCTCGTTGTTGTACAGAACAACACCTGCACGTAGACCAGATCCTGACAGGGGGCCAACTTTCTTGATGACGTCAACGATGAATTCCTTCTCCAGATCGAAACCAGGTTGAAGTAGGGATGCAGACATGTCCATCATAAAAACAAGGTCGGTCGGTGAATCACGGATAGGTCCTATCTCAACACAGCCTGAAAGAACAACGAAAAAGACATAATAGATCCAAAAAGTACGTAAACTGATTGAACTTTCTTTGACAAAACTAGGTTCAAGTTTGTTAAATCAAAATCAAAAAGCGCAGCCTTAAAAATGGCCTAGAGCCGACAAGGGTATGTGGTTTCAGGATCAGATGAATTAATTCATTTCAACACTTTAAGAGGTAATCACCTAGATTATCGAGCATGGTTAAAACGGTTCATTTTGTTGTCCAACAACTTAAATAATTTTTAAACAAACCTGGCAATCCTGTGGGACCTGGTGGCCCAACTTCTCCTGGATAGCCTTTCGCACCAACGCCGTTTACTCCTCCCTGCTCTCCTTTTGCACCAAGTTGGCCTTTGGGACCAACTGGTCCGTCTTGTCCATCTTCTCCCGGGTTACCATCTAAGCCACGTAAACCGCTCTCTCCAATGGGACCTGATCTACCCGGAAATCCAGATGCACCTAAAAATAAATATAATGTATGTTTAGTTTAGATGTAGAAACTTTCACGTGGAGAAACATTTACATATTACGTGGATTTCAGTTTGACCCTCACGCAAAAAAGTCTAAAAATGTTGTAATTCAAAGTATAGTTGTTTGCTTTCTTATAATTGCAAAATATAGGGCTAACCGTGGAAATGTATCTTTTCAAATGTTTCTAGACCTAAAGTATATATTTTTCATAAATGTTAAATAAAAATGTTAAAATAAAATTCAGAATAATTATTAATCCTTATCACAAATTGTAATGTTCTTAAACAAGACATTAGCGCAAACAAAATGTGAGAATTAACACGGGCTTTTACCTTTACAGCCGCCTGTGCCTATCAATCCTATTTGGTCTTCAATCTTCAACAAAAGCGAGTCAAAGTCATCAGCCAAAACAACGTTGCTTCCGGCAATGACACTAAGCTCAACAGGTGAGATTTCGCTACCAATCCCAATGGCGTACCTCATGACACCATATTGTTTCAATGGTTTTATCGCTTCAGTGAGTTCAATTTGGTCACGTGAGTATGATTGCTGACCGTCAGTCATGAGCACTAGTGCCTATGTAAGAAGAGAAAGTACAATTTTGAAGATAAAGCTAAGTAGCAGTACAGTAAACCCAAAAAAAACAATTAATGGTGCATTCCTTCAGTAATTGTTGTTGTTTTAACACACTCTATTGGATAGATAATCATTTACTTTACAGAGCCGAATTAACAACGCATCCAATTTAATTTTTACAAGCGTTCACATAGGGAGAAGGCACTCTAGTACAAACCAAATCTAGTGGCAATATTATGCACGCGTCGGTTAACTTACCTTATTAACGCCGACCCGAGCTCCATTATCTTCAGAAAAGGCATCGGTGCTGGTCATCATAAGGGCCAGATCTATTCTTGTTGACTTTCCACCGTGGTACGTCAAACTATCAATATCATCCATCAGTCTAGCTTCCGAATTGTGGTCGCCAAACTTGATCACCAATCGCGCGTATTCGTCGTAAGTCACAACACTAACACGTGATAACTGATTATCAACGTCGAAGGATTGCACAATTTGTTTGACAAAGCTCTTCATTTTGTCGAAGTTTTCTTGACCGACGCCGCTTGAGGTATCCAATAAAAACGCAATGTCAGTTGCCAAAACAGAATCACATACTGGATGAGATATGATAAAGGAAGAATTTAAATTTAAACGGATGAAATCAACTAGAGATTGACACAAACAAAACAATCGCTTTCTATGGCAGTAATTAATTATCAGAGTACTCCAGTGGTCTAAATTATTAAAAAACTCAAAGAGGACGAGTGTTTTCTTTAACGATATACATATATCACTGGTGTATTTAGAATACAATCAACCTTCTGCCATGGTATGCGATTGAAAACAAACAGGTCATTAAACCATTAACAAACTCTGCATCTGATAGGAACCAACAGGTAATAAACCATTAACAAACTTTGCATCTGAAAGGTTTGATGAGTACGTTCTAAAGGAGCTGCTGCATATCGCGTGAAAAGTTCAATTACGCTCATGATACTTACATTTCTGCGGGGCATCAAAACCAGGTGGTCCTGCGGGTCCTTGGTCCCCCTTTCTTCCCGTGGTACCTTCTGGGCCCTCTGTGGGTATTCCTTTAAGTCCCTTTCGTCCTTTCGGTCCAGAACCAGGCAAGCCTTGCAGTCCAGGGAGACCTTTTGAAAGTGAGAAAATAAGAGAGATACATCAATTCAATAGTTTAGTGACATGATTTGTATGTCATATAAGTTTCACCAATGCTAGCTTTCACTTGGGCACACTCCAGGCACTTTTTCATGAATATTATACGTTTTAAGTTTTCTCATACTCTGATTGGTGCGATCAAAATTTCACCACCTTTGAGGAAAATTGAGCTTCTACCACCTCTATACAATTGGAACCGAATTGATTCCATTTGAGACAGATTAAAATCTAAGTAGATCTCAATACAGTCTTAATCTTTCCACATTTTCCTAGCTTCTTATAAATTTGATATTAAAATATAAAAGACTTCACATGAATATTTCACATGAATATTTCAAAACATCAACTTACCATCATCTCCTGGCAATCCCACAACACCTCCATCACCAGTCTGTCCTTGAATACCATCTCCATATTCTCCCTTGAAACCTTTGAATCCCGGTAGACCAACTAAGCCGGGGAAGCTATCTCCTTGCTCTCCTTGCTCACCTCGCTCACCACGTTCGCCCGGTATACCCGGAAACCCATCACGCCCGGGTTCACCTTCCGACACACATCTATCTTTCAAGGATTTTTGCAAATTTGCCACATTGGCGGCTAAAGCAGCATAACTTTCAACTTCCATGTAGTAGTTCTCACTCGAAACAAACTCTTGCAACAGCAGGCTGTTTTTCTCGTCACCAACCGCCAAAGCGAATATTTCTACGCCTTCTATTTTTAGGGCGTCTGCATTTTCTTGGGCATCATCGATAAGTTGTGACGATAGTATCCCGCCGCCACTGGTAAATCCATCTCCCAAAACCACAAGAATCTATAATTCAATGAAAAGCGAATAAGAATCGGTCTGGTTAAAATGTTAGCTGGTAGGTAGCACCTATCGGTTTTCAGTGTACCAAAAGGACTAAAGTGATTTCTGACAGTATCAGGTAGTACCTTTCAATTAATTAGTCAATTTCTAAAGGATATCAAGGTAACAAAGAAACACAACTGATTTTTATATAGTTATGTAGCTCAGCCGGTAAATTAGCTAAATTGTCAAAGAAACTCTCCTTTACATGAACAAGCTTTTTGCCTGCTGGAATAGCTTCGATTTCATTTATATCAGATTTTTATTTCGGTAAATTAAATAATTGAGGGTCACCTTTTCAACCTTTGATCCATCCTTCTTCAATACACCTCTACTTCTCGGAAAAAGATCTTCCTTGGCCAGTTTCAAGGCTAAATCTAGCCTGGACTCGTTGGCGTTATCGTGTTCTATCTCGTTGATTTTTCTCACTAGGTTTTCTTCCGTGTCAAATTCATCAAAATTGATTTCGATCCAGGCTTTGCGACCGTATTTGATGATACCGGCCTGTACTTCGTTGACGCTGATTTGGAAATGTCTTATAATACCAGTGATAAATTCCTTCTGACGATCAAAGTCCTCCTTGTTGACGCTCCTCGATGAATCCATGATGAAACCAATGTCTGCTGCATAATCGACACATCTGTCTACACCTGTGGAGGAGAGAGGAGAATGGAAAGTAAGTAAAGCTGATTGACAATGAATAAAAAGAAATATGCTATTAAACATTTTATACAATATGCACTGCTGAATTTTAGATAAGAAAAGCTCTCTGAGACAGAGTGTTTTTGTCTAAAGTTGTATACTTTCAAAAAATATCCCCAAAACTATTTTTCATGTTTTTCATGAAACCATACCAGGTTTTCCAACACGTCCTTTTGGTCCCTCATTTCCTCTATCTCCTGTATTTCCTTTTGGTCCTCGTGGTCCTGCCTTTCCTGGGAAACCAGGTACTCCAGGGGGTCCACGTGGTCCGTTACGTCCTGGGAATCCAGCTGGTCCGGGATCACCGTCAGGTCCAGAACGACCTAAAAATACGAGGTGGTGTCAAAACCATTAATCATTTGTTACTTGGCCATATTTATCCAGGGTAGCTTAAAAATGTACTGTGCTTAAACTATTTTCCTAATGGATAAAAAGCAAAATATTATACTATCGTTGAAGGTCCTGCAAAACACCTACAAAGCAGCCTTTTTAGAGTTAGCAGTGATTAGAAAATCTTACAGCAGGGTTGGTCCTATGCAATCATAAAGCGCAGCGCCTGAGCTCGACACTCGTCTACAGAGCATTGGACGACTAGTTAATTTGATGGCTGTTCATTTATTTTACAGATAAAAATACGTGCGCGATAAAACGGTTTGTTGTGACTATATATCAAATATCAAAATATGAGTTATTATAAAAAATCACTAAACGAATAGTTTACCAGGAAGTCCAACATCTCCTTTTTCCGATGGAAAACCTTTAGGCCCCGGGTCTCCTTGATTGCCCTTGGTACCATCACCTCTCGGTCCTTTTGGTCCATCTGGTCCTGCAGGTCCCACACCTCCAATTGGTCCTTCGTTTCCTGGCGATCCTGGTAAACCTTGTCGTAACTTTTCTTTTTCCTCTGAAAATTAAAACACATTTAATTTGACAAGAGTGATCTTACATAAAGCATTTACTTAACATGAACTATAACTATTAAAATCATGGTAGATTAAAAACGGAAATAATTTTTTTTATTATTATGTTAAAACATCATAAACAGGTTTTTTGAATATATTTCATCAATTTTACACAGGGTGGACCATCAGTGTTAAACTTCGGGTTAAGTGTAAAGAAATTTCAACTATTATTATTAACAAGCTGTATTGCTTAAAACCTTCATCATAGAAGATTCTATTAATCATCATGTTTACCATCTGAAGGTTCCGTCCCATTTTCTCCTTTTGGTCCTGTCTCTCCTACCAATCCTACTGGTCCTGCAACACCTTCCGGTCCTCGTGCACCATCTGGTCCTGGAAATCCTTGGGAAGATTCTCCTTTTTCTCCCTTCTCCCCAATCTTCCCATTTTCACCGTTTAATCCTGCCTCACCACTTGGTCCACTCATTCCCTATAAACAGGAATAAATCACAGAACGTTAAAACTACCATTCTATTACATGTTTTTCTCACACAAGAACAGCTTTTGTTATTTTTATCTTCTTCTTAGGGTTAGTAAATATTTTGTGACATAAAAACACTCAGATTTTTACACAAAATTTCACCCGTTTGGTTTGAAAATCTTTCAGTATAATGAAAGCAGTATAAAAGAAACACCTACTTTTGCACCTTCCTTGCCTCTTCGACCTTCTGCACCAACTGTTCCATTTGCACCTGTAACTCCTTTGAGGCCAGTTTTCCCCCTCTTTCCAGGTACTCCATCAGATCCTGCTAGACCTGGTTCTCCGGCAGTGGCAGAAGAGTTTTGGGGAGAGTCTGGACCCTTTTTACCAAGCTTCCCAATGTCACCCTTGATTCCTTCAATACCCTAGTAAAAAAATAATAACAATTTGTTTTAAGCCGAGAAAATCCGCAAACATCGTTGCGACGACGACTCTCATCTGAAACTTGCGCAATCCAAGCCACAATACTAAACTATCTTTGGTGTGATATATTCAGAAGACATATTTTCATTCTTGTTGTGGTTCATTTTAATGAAAACAGAAATCTATGATGTAAACTCACCTTTATTCCTTTATCTCCTCTTACACCGGGAAGACCAATTTTTCCCTTTTCTCCTTCAACACCCGGGTCTCCGTCAGGTCCCAGTCTCCCTTGCTCTCCGGGTTTTCCCATTTTACCGATATCTCCAGTGGTTCCTTGGTCACCGGCGGGACACAATCGACATGGGTCAGCAGGGTGACCCTTCTTTCCAATGGGACCTGAAGGACCAGCATCCCCAGTTTGTCCAGTATCACCAGGTGGCCCAGGTTCTCCCTTGATTGGTTTTGGACACACGTTTTCAACACATGCGATTTCTACAGATTGACCTGAAATATTGTTAAACAATTTGTTGATAATAGTTTTTCTGTCTCAATTATTAAAGCGGCGAATCTGTACAACGAGTAGAATTTAAAGTCTCGATAAAATATTATGTTTCAACAATACCCATCGGAAATTTGATTGGTCAATAGACTAGATTGCATACGATTAATTTAAGTACCTATTGACCCTGGATATCCTGGATTACCGAACGCTCCCATGACACCCCTCTTGCCAGGTGGTCCATCCATACCACGGTCACCTTCAATTGGTTCTGCGTGCAAGCCCATGTCACCTTTAGGTCCTTTATCACCAGTTTCTCCTTTTGTTGCAGTTTCTCCAATCATGCCTTCAATACCTGAAAAAATGCAAAAACTCTTGAAATGCTAGGAGCCCATTTTTTTAAAACAGAGATTGATATTAGTAACCTGTGTAAAAATGGTATTTCGTGTGAAAGATCTGTTATTTTGAATTTAAATTAAGCCTTTAGTCCTCAACAAAATTAAGACATTTTCTTTTTAATCATACCTGGCATTCCAGCTTTTCCTCTTGCTCCTCTTGGTCCGATAGATCCTGGGTCACCACCAGAACCTGTGGTTACCTCTGTTCCTTGTTCTCCTCGTGGTCCCTGTGGTCCTTCTTTACCAATGTCACCAGGGTAGCCATTTATTCCAGGTTCACCGCCCTCTCCTTTCTTACCGTACGAAGCAGATCTGAGAGGCTACATGATAAGGTTAAGAGATATATAAATTCAGATTAGAGCAAATTGTTTCATAAAAGTGATAGAAGGTATTTGGGACGGGATTTTTGTCAAAGATCTGGAAGGCTTCAGATTTGTTCAATGCGATTCCTTTACTCGTCCCAAACGTTTTTCAAATTAATCAACTTTTATAATTTGGGTAAATTTTTTTTGTTATATTGTATGCAAAAAACTACAATCAAGAATCATAATTTCAATAAAACATTTACGTCAGCATTTTCACCCCTTGGACCTTGTTCTCCACGTTCTCCTTTGAGACCAACACCTCCCTAAAAAAACAAACAATAATCAAAGTAAATCTGGTAGAAAGAAACGAGCCGTATGCACAAATATAACGTTAAAGCACTTTAGGGACATGTATTGAACTGTTAGACTTACCTCAGGACCATAAGATCCTCTTTTCCCATCATCACCCGACATTCCAACATCTCCTTTCTTTCCTGGAAGTCCTTTGTTTCCCACCATGCCGTCTTTACCCTAAAAATGTTGAAAGATTAAACGTTGCCCGCCTGATATAAGTTATTCTTAACTATCTTTCATTTTAGAGAACAAAACAGCGTTTGTCGATTTGGTTAATAATAAAAAGGATCTAGGTTCCGAATGGAACGAAAGAAGTGGTATATAATTTGAACTAGCTCGTCTCTATCTCGGCCATTTTTTTCTATTTGATCCTGTTTGCCAAACTGATACAGAAAAATCTACATTGCGTCCCAGAAATGCATCTCTATATTTCATGGGACATGCAGAAGTGCGAATTGAACGTGAGGAGAATTGAAATTTAATTATTGGTGCACTAAGTTACTTTGCGCTTATTTTTCGCGCAACTCTTATTTTAGATGCAAATTTATATTGAAACGCCCAAACGTCCAACAATAAGAAGCAGGCAATAATAAAAAAATGGAAATCTCACTTGTGGTCCAGCAGCTCCTTCTTTACCGGAATCTCCTTGGTCACCTGATATCCCGGTTGGGCCCTAAAATGAAGAAGGTGGTACAACTATTTTGAAAAGTCTTTGTTCGTTATAAAGATACATATGATCAGTCATGGTAAAAACTTTTATTATTGTCTTATTGTATCGTCCATATCGAGTCTAGTCTAGACTATTTGACTAAAATGCGAAACGGTATATCGGGTAGACTAGCAGATTACATTTTAGTCAAAATGTCCCATTTTTATCGAAATACATACCACACTTCCGATAGCGGTCGAGTTCTTTCCTTGAGGACCTGGTTTCCCTTTGTCACCAAATACACCTGGTTCACCCTTGGGTCCTTTAGCTTTCGTTTTCAGTTCTTCAATGGCTGTTATGTTTTCCTCGACAATCTTTTTGATCAATCGTTTACCTGGTGGTCCTGGTGGTCCGTGCGAACCCTAAATTTATAAACAGACAAACAGTTGAATACACATCAAAATTAATCCGACGACACCAGTTAGCTATAAACATTGCCTTAAATTGTGGTAGTTTTTGAATATTTTTGATCAAAAGATGATTTTATTGAGATAGGCGAGTTGTAGAAATTTAATCTCAGATTTCATCAGCCTAGTTACCGGGATCTTTGAAACAAATCATATATTTGGCTTTTTCTTGACTTGCTTGGCGAAATTTAGGCCAATTACGCGTATTTTTGCTATGTGTTTGCCAATTATTATGTATATCTATCTATATATATATATATATATTGTAACAATAAAATGAAAAAATACTTACACGGAGTCCTGTTTCCCCTTTAACTCGTTGCACAAAAGTTCCCTATAAGTAAAAAGAAAACGGCGATAATTGAAAATGAATCTATGTGCATGCATCGGTAGGTCGGAAAGGCCTATGCCAAAAAAAATAGCCGAAGTAGTAGAAATTCCTTCTAACAGACCAGAGACTCCTATTATTAGTTAAGTTGTCAGTTACAACATTTATGATGGGTGATATGTGATAGCAAAAAAAAAATAATCAAAACGCGGAGGAGTGTTTTTACTATGCCGCATCAATAAAAAATCCTCCTCCTTTGATGAATTTCTATTCACGCTCACAATACAGAAGGTACTGAATGTGAAAACACTCACATTCACCATAGTTAAAAGAAAAGAGATGGTTAGGAGAGTCGGCAAACATCAAAGAGGCATGTTATTGTGAAGGTTTTTTTACGC
>JAYRBV010027871.1:0-10316 GCA_036023255.1 Mitrocomella polydiademata
CTTGTTGTCTCTTGCCCCTGCTCCTATTTTGATATTAGATAGTTTGTTTATTATAGTATGTAACTGTGAAGCTTAAAACAAGAGCCATGTCAATTGTCCTTCTTGTCCTATATAAATGCAAATTTAAGCCTGTTTCGAGAAAAACTGAATGAATGACAGAATGAAGCAGGCATTGAACAGAAATTCACTTACTCAACTTCAATTCGCTTGATTATAAATTTATAATTATTATTTAAGTTTTAAAAAAAACATTGATTACACTACTGTATTTCTAAAAAACCCATGTAGTGAAACTGAAACTAAACTTAAATATAAATCTTGCTTGCATTATCTCCGCCATGTTGTGCGTAGGGGTAAATATTCGTCGACTCAATGAGCGGAATGGGAAATAGGCTCATTGGGCTAGTTATTAGTTGGTTCCTTAATTACGCCCTTTATTCGAGATCAGGGTGCGTAGCGTGGTCGCTAGAATAAAGTGTAGAATACTTATCGTTGTTGCCTTAGCTTCACCCACTGCAGCAATGATAAGTATAAGTGTTTTGGAACCCTTTCCAAGTAACTGGGTCAAGAGAATTTTACTACCCCTGTAGTATCCCTAGAATGAATTATTTTTAGGATTCAGAACCCAGTCTTTGATGTCTTTTTAGATTTTCAAAAATTATTTCATATTTATGAATTTAGTTTTTTTTTAAACACTCAAAAAAAAAAAATTACACCGATATTTTGTAAGCGCAGGATTTTATTCACTTTCACTTAATTAAAAAAAAGCAAGTAGATATGGATTTGATGAATTCCAATTGCTATAGAGGTTTGTGGGAATTATGTATTTGAGGTATTTTATTGCATCTAATTTTAGCGGCATGAAATCTTTGCTGTCATTTTAATTTCGCCGTTTTTTTGGTCAATATTACATTTTGCAGGATTTTAATTTTGCGGTTTTATCTAAAATTTGAATAAATAACTGAAATGAACTTATTCGGACTCTCGTTTATACTATTTTATATTAACTTGTCAGCTGGTAATGGTTTCTAAAATTTGTATTTTGCAGCATTTCCGAGAAGTTTTGAAAATTTGTTTGTTGTTTCTACTCACTTTTGTTAAATTTTTAAATAACTTTTGTCTGATTTTGGAAAACTGTTTTTAAACGTTTTTAAGACCACGTCGCGAAACCGCAAAAATCTCATGCCTCTAAAATTAAATGCAATAAAGTACCTCTACAACTTTGTAATGAAGGAATTACTCATAACAGGTAGCTGAAAAATATTGCGATTACTTTTAAATTTTGCACATTTTAACGTGTAACATTGTAACCTTTTGATGGGTCAAAAAATTTACATCTCTTATTTGAGGCCACTAAAACCAAAGCATATTTAGTTTTTGTTTTTAAAGCATTCAATGCAGACTGACGTCTGATATGACCATCAAATTGGAAATGAAATTGCAGAGAAAAAAATGTTTTTTGTCTCACGGTACTTTAATGGAAGAAACTTTCGCGAATAAACTTTCGCCATCGAAAGTTTCTTTCTTTAAAGTATTCCAGATTGCTGGATTCAAACTTTGTAGAGAGAGTAAGTAATTCAATGTGAATAAACTCTAAAATCCAGAAATTTAGAATAATGTATATGAAGATATATGACAAAGTGGCTCTTTTATATGAAAATACGTGATTTTTATCCATATTTTCCAAATATATGACCCGTGGGAGGTCTGCTTTTGGCGGACATATCGTATAGAAGCGATTTTTGTTGTACGATATTGAACTTTTTTTTCGTTTTCGCCAAAGTTTTTTCCGCGAAATTTGTCACCATGCGTGAAAGTTTATGTAAAATATATGTTTTTTTCGGCACGTGAAAGTTTAAAAAAATTCGCGAATTGTTTTGAACAAACTTTCGCAAATGGACGATTTGAAAAGATCTCGCGAATTGCGATTTTGAAATTTATTTTTGGTCTAATTATGAGCAGAGAGAAACATTAAATTTCACCGGACAAACTTTCGCGAAAAAGACTAAAATTTATACTGATGCTCAACCTAGTACCCAGTCTTTTTCGACCCTTGGTACGAGGCTAATTTCTACATTTTTATTTTCTTCCCTGAAAACATCAAAAGTCATTAATATATGCGGTTTCAGAAGTAAAAATTCGTGAAAACGCGAAAGTTTCTTCCTTTAAAGTGTTCAGGGGGTCTAAACTTAAAACTTTTAAAATCGTTACACGAAGAAGCGCCGCCCATCTAAGTTACTACTTGATCAAGCTGTTGAATTTAAAATTTTAAATATATAGTATTGTTCTCTTGCCTTAAGCAAAACGTCTAAGAGATCGATGTAGAGTTATCCCTCCTACTGTGAATACTCTCCTCCTCATCCCCCCCCCTTTCGGACGAATGTACTTTTTGAATACCCCTTAGATATTCTTACTAATAATCCTAAATCTTTTTCATTAGGGCTGACCGATGAACATGTAAAGTGCGTGATGGAGTTGTACTTTGGGTAGGCGGACGTCCATTGAATCTCATGCAGACACAAATTATGAAGACATGTCGACGTTAGCCTTTCCGCAATCAAAATGACAAGATACGTCGCCATAAAGCTTATCCGTGACTGCATTGTAGTCGTCTTAGACAAAACAAAGCAAATCACTAAAAACAACTTACACCGAGTTAAATAAGGACTTATTCAACTCTAAGGTACTTATTTAACACTAAGGCACTTATTTAACACTAAGGCACTTATTTAACACTAATGCACTTATTTAACACTAAGGCACTTATTTAACTCGGTGTTAGTTGTTTTAAGGGCACAAATTTTAGCGGTCCAAAAAAGTTGCGTGGAACTAATTTTCGCGATTAAACAAATTTTGGTTTTAAAACAAAAGAAACAGTTCTCACGAGTTTCGCTGAACTAATTTTCTCCATAATTTCCGCGAAAAATTGTGCCTTTTTTTTAAATGTAAAAAAAAAACTATGTACATATTTTTATCATATATATTTTGTTATATAAAAGAGAAAAGTTTTCACAGTTTACATAAATCTTCCAACTTTCTTCTTGTTTTAAGAACTTGCCTTTTGAAAAATAAATGACCAGGGGATATTTTAACTTGAACCAGGGTAATCGACCAAATAACCAGGGTTAATTACTTAGATCAACCGGAATATATTGCACGTACATTTCGAAGAATAAATGACCAGGGCTATTTTAACTTGAACCAGGGCAATCGACCAAATGACCAGGGTTAATCACTTAGATCACCCGGAATATATTGCACGTACATTTCGAAGAATAAATGACCAGGGGTAATTTAACTTGAACAGGGGAAATCGACCAAATGACCAGGGTTAATCACTTAGATCACTCGGAAAATATTGCACGTATATTTCGAAGAATGAATGATCAGGCGGGGTATTTTAACTTGAACCGGGGCAATCGATCAAATGACCAGGGTTAATTACTTAGATATCACCCGGTTGAATCAATAAGTTCCCACCCAGGGGGTTGGGGTCATCATCCCCCGCCTAAATAAGCAGGGTATTCACAAGTATTCACCCTGGTTATTTCTTAGAAATCCCCTGCAGGGGATTTGAAGATTTTTTCCTGTGTGCATTGCGAATTGCGAATAAAGTTAGAAAGACCCGAAAACATTGCATTGCGAATAAAGTAAAAACAATCAGAAAAGATGCAAAAACCGATAAAGCGAGTCTGTGTTTTACATTAAATTTTTTACATTAAATTTTGTGTAATCAGGAGTGCAATTAACGATTAATTGCACTCTACCAATCAAATTCGCGTAATAATGCACCTCTGATGATTACTTAAAACTATTTCCTTTCACATTGAATTAATAAATTCAAGTCCAAATCACTCCAACATTTGACAATCTTGAGTATATTCTAAAAACTTTGTTTTAACTTTTCATTTAGATAGAATGCACGTCCCTATCAACGAAAGAGGTTGGTTTTAGAAATTTCAATTTACGAGTTTGTATTTTTTTTCTGAAGGACAAATATTGTTATTATTATTATTATTATTATTATTATTATTATTATTATTATTATTATTATTATTTTATTATTTATTATTATTTGAACATATTTAACCCAGGATAGCCTCTTCAGTTCTAGTGAACTGCTATCAATGAGGGTCCTGTCATCCTTGCGAAGCACCTACAAATGGAATTAGCACCACCGAAAGCCTCGCGGTGGGGTTGAACCTCGGACCGTTCGATTCTTTAAGGTCTATATTTTCCAATAAGGTTTATAATTCAGCGCCTTAACTACTTTATTCGGATTAACTTTCGCGAGATTAACTTTCGCGAATTTTGGCTTTTTTCGCGAAAATGTTCATTCGCGAAAGTTTATCCAGAAAATTCTTTCAAAAAAATTCATTTTTTTGACACTATTTTTTTTACACCTATTTCTTTAAGAAAAAATACAGATCATTGAAAAAAGGTCAATCTTTTATTGTAGAATGTGAATTTTGACAAAAGGATGTCTAAATTTTTAAGATTTACGCGTCACAAAAACGAAAAAAAAAACCCTAAAAATCACGATTCGCGAAAGTTAATCTCGCGAAATCTTTTCAAATCGTCCATTCGCGAAAGTTTTTCCAAAATCTAGCGAAAGTTAATCCGAATAAAGTACTCGGCCACGGATCCATATGTAACTGTTTTTGGTCATTTAGGTGAATCGGCGAGCATTGCTGATGAAACTGCAAGAGTTGAACCTACAGAAGCTAAAACCATTGTTTACAGACAGATATGTGAGAGTTCACCTTTTAAAGATTTGGCTGGGAGATTTCAAAACTGTAAGAAACACAACGAACTTATAAGCGACTATTCTAAAAATGTGGTTGTTTTTGTTGATGCAGAAGATTTTTTGCTTGGGAAAGGACCCTCGAGCAATGTTTATTTAGCTTACAACGCAACCATCAACAAATGGGTTGCATTGAAGATTTACGAGAACAAGGATATTGAAAAAGTGAATCAACTTATTCAGTTCAATCCTGCTAATAGAAGTTTAACAAAGCTATTTCACGGGAAATTATCTCTACATCGCTCGTACCTTGTTCAAAGATTGTTCGATTGTGACTTGGAAAAATTCTTATCTACTGAGGAGTCAATCCCTGAGGCACGTTTTGATTTGGTCTTACAGTTATTAAGTTCTCTGGAATATTTACATAGCTCAGACACTCAGATTTTACACCGAAACCTGAAGCCTCAAAATGTGATGGTTCATTCAGGCAAATTGAATCTTGTTGATTTTGGAGTTGCCCAAGAGTATGTTTCCGGAACTTCTGTTAGTATATCTAGTAATCACACTGGCTTGTATTGGACACCACCTGGAATCGAGTTATATGACAGTACTGATTACACATTCGCTCATGAAACCTTTGTTGCCTGTATGCTTTCTGTATATATTTTATCGAATGGAGAATTTCCATTTTGTAATCTCAAAGCTAAAAAAGCTCCATCATTATCCAGGATTTACAACCGAAGTACTCCCATCCGATCTGAATTGAAGTTTCAAAAAGATATCTTTAATTACTTCAACCAGGTTTTCAGCCAATTTTACGAACAGTATGAGCGAACAGGTGAATTGAAGTCGTGCAATGTGACCATCTCTGACGTTTCGCAAAAATTGAAAGAACTAAAACCAATCCCATGATGGTTCAAACAGTACGCTTTTTAGAGTGACTCAATTGTAATCGTACTGTTGCTCTCTTTAAGTTATTTGAATTTATTCTAAAGATATCATCATTTGTCACTATTTTCACAATAAAATGAAAATTATATCATCTTCTTATTTTAATCTCTTTTTGGAACAAGCTCGAACTTAAATTATCACTGCAATTCGTAAAGCATGTATAATTCATTAAATAAATCCACGAAAGGAAGGCTTTCATGGCTAAACGAAAACTTTTCATAACGAAAACTTGGTCTTTTGTTCTCAGTGGCTCTAAAATTCCGACTTTTAGTTTTAAGAAGCTAACGGGAGTGAAGATGGTGTAAAAATCATATTTTGTAAAACTAAAGCTTAAAAAGTTACTGCAGTAAATAAATTTACCAGTGTATTGTGTTATAAACAAATTACGGATAGGTTGTGTGCTTTAGTCTCTACGGGTGTTACTGCAAATGTATTATTCCCTTACATTAAAGCACTCTTTTAAGTTTTTGATACTCTCTGTTACCTTAAGGGCAGAAATTTTCGTGGAACGAATAAACAGTTAAACAGTGAGTAAATCTTTAAGAATTTTCGCGATTAGCCAATTTTAACGAGTTTCGCGGAACTAATTTTTGCGATTGGTCAATTTTTAACGAGTTTCGCGGAATTTTTTTTCGCTATTTAGGCTCGAAAATAGAAAAAAAAATCGTCCAATCGCGAAAATTAGTTCCGCGAAAGTAACAAATTTGGACCTCTCATAATTTCTGCCCTTTAGGTATACTATTTTTGAAATCAGTTATGTGGCTGTTTCACGTGTCTCAATTTTCATTTAAAAATGTTACAGTAATAAACCATACATGTCGATCGACGCGATTTTGATTTATCATCATTAGCGTAATGTTGATATTACTCTTTTTTTTATCTTTAATTTGTTGTGAATACTTAATAACTACCCCTTAAAATTTTATTTTATAGCTTAGTAAAAGCAAGTAAGAATTATGGAGGCGGTAGATAAAGTAGACACATTAAGGTCAATCAAGCATGGTATTTCCACAATAGACAATGACATCAAGGGAGCTGAAATACCGCAGATGGGAAACCAGTTAGAGAAATTAAACTGTAAAATGGATGACATAAAAGGTGATGTTGACGGAATAGGAAACGAGTTAGAGAAATTAAATTTTAAAGTGGATGGCATAAAAGGTGATGTTGACGGAATAAAAAATCCAATACCCAATTGTAAGAATTTTTTTTAAATCTTGCACATCGCAATAATTGGCAGTATAGAGTATCTACACCAAATTTCTACTTTACTGTAAATTTATGAACGAAGTTTGGACGTCTTTAGTGGAAGTGGTTGCAGCAGCATAAAAACAGAATTCCTTTGTTTTCTACCATTTTCCCCCTAAAATTTAAACTTTCCATGCTAAGTTTTAGCAAAGATTCTGCTAACTTCATTATTTATACAGAATTTTAATAGCATACTTGCTGATTCTTGGAATTTTTAGCAAGAATTTACCAACTTTTGATTTTCATTAGTGAATTGAATATACTCCTTTGAACCTCTTTCGGCCGTTAAGATTTTCGGATTTTTTAATAGCGGTTTGGTTTAGGGGCTATTACAAATCTTATAAACATATTTTTACTTCTAGGGGAAACAATTGAAAACATACCCATCGACGGAGACAGTCCATGGAAGAACAAAATGGAATCTCTTAAAATAGATATTAAGGGAGGCAATTTTAACAAGATACTTCACCTTGATATTTACTTCAGTAAAAACAAATTAGAAGCGTCAACTAAAAAATCCAACATCCATATCGGTTGCTGGGACGGAAAACAGTCTTGTAATGAAGGATGGAGAGCCATCAAAATACCAATCGGTCAAGAAGAACCACCTGATAAAAAACAACTGGACAAACTGAACTCCTTACTTAATGAGGAACCGTGTAAAAACATTGATTTTACATGTTGTCATCATGACCCAGATAAAAATACCCATTACATAGTAATGCCACTTTACGATTATTCATTGTCTACATTGCTGGACGAGAAAACGAGTGTTGAGAAAACGAGTGTTGAGAAAAGATTCAACCTAACTACCCAATTATTTGATGCTGTTAAGTATCTTCATAAAAGGGGTATATGTCATCGGGATCTAAAGCCAAATAATGTTATGATCGACAACAAGTCGAGATATATATTAAAGTTAATCGACTTTGAGTATGCCCGTGAGGATAATGGCAAATCAGTATGTGCGGCCGGTAATCCCCACTGGATAGATCCTTCTAATGACTTGAAGAGTTCACACAAATTCGGTATTTTGAATGAATCGTTCGTTGTGATTATGATGACGGTTTACATCATGGCACACGGTAAACATCCTTTTTTGTCGGGCCGGATTCCGAAAGGTCATAAAAAGCCTTTGAGCTTAAAATATATCTGTACGAAAACAGTACTAAAGTTCACTGGAGATGTTAAAAATCGTCTGGATGAAGATTTTCCTGGCACTGCCGGATATTTATTAGAAGTTTTAAAAAAATTTAACTTATATCTTTGTATGTTTGAAGAAGAAGGGGAGGAGGCGAAAGACGAAGAAGGAGCCAAACTAACGAAAAATTATAGTCTAGATTCAACTCTAGATATAATAAGCTCTAGATATAATACGCTAAAGGATTACCCATCCGTTTCTCCAAATCACACACGGGGCAAGCGTTTCCTCGTGCTTTTACCGTTCACTTGGGGTAAGCCGACAGACAAGAGCCCAAATATAAAGAATCTTATTTTAGATCCAGTGAAGGGTTTCTTTTCTAATACCAAATCATCATTACCACCATTACGACGGGCTCTTGTCAACTGTGCCTGGTTGACACAAGCCTTGGAAGCATGCAATTTTGAAACGCAGAATGTTTACGATGATCCAACAGTACAGCAGAAGGAAGAGATTTTCACGATGATCAAGAAGTCAGTATCTAAAAATGAGCAGTTTTGCATCTTCGTGTACGTTTATGCACACGGCAGTTACAACAAAGCCGAATCAGATACGCAGTTCACAGTGCAAAACGATGGCGCGAAAAAGGTCTTTTTTGTCAAGAAGTTTATTGACGAAATAAAAGCGGTTTATAATGGAATGGAAGCTAAATTAATTTTCGTGGTTCAAACGTGCCGACATCATACAGATCAGGAGGAAGGTGATGGTGAAGAAATGGAAGGTGCTGATAGTTGTGAAAAAATGGAAAGTGGTGAAGAAAAGCCACATCCACATGTGGCTCTTTATTATTCTGTAAAAGTTGGGGCGAAAGATGAGGACTATGGCAACTTAAAAAACGCCCGTGAGTCGAGACCATCCAAATTTGTCAGAGAATTAGCGACGCGTATGGTACCAAGAGCGAAACTATCAATGGTTATTGATGAAATACACGATCTGGATAGAAAACCTGATTTCAGCGAGCGTAATAAAGATATCGAAGAGTTTATTTTTTAAATATACTAATTTTCGCGAGTACCAATTTTTTACATGTTTGGCCAAATTCGCCAAACTAAATACACGCGAAAATCAGTACATTTAACGTACATACATTACACACATTGCAGAATACGAACAGTAATTATTTTTAAATAGACTTAAATTTTAATTAAGTACTTTATATAGGAATATGGAACGCGGGAAAGTGCTCTTAGATTAAATAAGTAGTCGACCAGCCAATTTATGGAACAGCCTTAAAATGATTGAGACAAAAAATTCATATTTGGTTGTGATATTTTTACGTATTTTAATTGAGGGGACTCTGATACAAATAATTGAAAACCTGTTAAAGTTAATTTCCGTTTGTAAATAGATAAGCATTTTCGTAGTTTTAAAATTTCATCATCGACTTTTATATATAAATAGATTTTATGGCCTTTGTACATTTTTATCATTCATTTATGCAATTTCATTGTTCACATATTACCCATGTTTATTTTTTTTGCAAGAACAAAATTGTGTAATTTACGATTTGAATCGGAATTTTTGTTTATTTTTGTTTCTGCACCGGAGGATAAGGAGGAGAGTGTATAATTCATTCTAGATAAATTGGTGTCACACGTGTCATTCATAGCACATCAGTAAGGTAATCTTAGCAAAGGGTTGACTAATTTGAAATTATTTTCTTCTTTTACGGTACTAAATAAAACAAAAAAATCCAATTGCACGAAGAACCAATCACGCACCAAAGACCACCAGCGACGGCCAGATACAATCAAAAGGACCAGAGATGATAGGAAACGATACCAGACGATTGGAGAAGAGCATTCGATGCGAAGACGGCGGATACAAGCGTTTGGGCACATACCTTAACCTTCGACTATGTACCTGGAAGAATAGGGTTCCTCCTGGGTGGTTTTCCGCATCCTGCGTAGTCAAGAAACGATACATAACACATGTGCCGAAGGAACGAGAAGCGACAAAGATTGAGAAAATCAAAGATACAAACAATTCAAAAGTAGCTAGGTAAAGTAGATATACGCCTGTTATATGCTGTGCTGTGATTCTAAGACAATAAATATCTAATGCTTCATAAAGTTGTGTTTTAATTTTTCATGTAACTAATTTTCCCTAGCAACGGAACTTTTTCACATAGCAACAGCTTAATTCTTCGTAGTATTCTATGCCTTTTTGGTA
>JAYRBV010027882.1:0-10315 GCA_036023255.1 Mitrocomella polydiademata
GTCATCAATGTTGATATTTTGAAAACTTTAAAACCCTATAACTTAGTGAAAACTTTACCAAATTCGCTGAAACTTTCGGAAACGTTCTATATTTATTAAATGAATCGATAGAAGCAAAAATATTAGGGGGGTCGTTTTCCCCTCAATTCCCCTTTAAAAGAACAATGTAGCATTTCACCGATTCTGAATTGGTCCATTATGAAACGTGTTAATGCTTATTCAAACACAAGTAAATCGTGTTCGCTCTGTCTACAAGAGAAATTGGGGTCCGAAAGTTTTGAAATGTCGACATATGAACATAAGTATCTCCTCTAAAGATTGACATTATAATACCGCGTTCTTTGTTTAAAAACAAAAAAGATATAAAAGAAACAACAATTTTTTCCTTTTACAGTGGTGTTTCAAAAAGACTACAACCCTTAAAAATTAAGTACCAGAACTCAGAAAGAGAATTTAAAGAGCTTTCCAAATATATAGAATTCCTTAAAATATTCCTATAAAATGTTAAATTTTGAATAAGTTAAAACAGATTTAAACAATTTTTTAATGACAATTGATTATAGTTTAGGTGAGAATTGATCATAAAAATATAACTTGTCATTAAGAAATTGTTTAAATCTGTTTTATCAAAATCTAAGAATTTTTATATTTATTGGAAAGCTCTTCGAGTTCTCTTTCTGATACTTCAAAAATCGCTTCGATACGATACGTTTACCAAAAGTTATATATATATAGCCGTTAATTTTAAGGGTTGCAGTCTTTCTGAATCACACTCTGTATAACTTTTTTATCGACCTCAAGGGGTTTCATTATAGTTAGTGTAATTATAAAACTTAATCGTACTCCGCTGTAACGTATAAAAATGCTTTTCCAAGTTAGTTTTTTTTACAGCTGCTGATGATTGTGAGAAACATGAAAATTTTTGATTTCCTCATTATGATTTAATATTACGCTCCTAATGTTTTGGTAGAGCACTCTTGATTGATCGCATCTCACTGATTGAATTTTATAATTGTTAATTTTGTTTATCGCCACGGTCTCTCTCGATGCCACATTTGAAATGGACCATCTTGAAACACCTGGTTGGTTGTAAGTTATCACATAAAAGGCGCTCCATTTAGGCCTGTAAATTAAGGGCCGCGGCACGGGTTTAACTTTTTGACGTGAGTTTTTCACGTTTCCCGATTACCGGATCCAGCCCGTAAAAAACCCACAAAGGGAGACTGGAAACGTTTTCACCAATGAAATTTAAAAAAGCTATGGTTACTTATTTTAGGGCCGTAGAGGGTAGGGGAGGGGGGCTTCCCTTTTGACTTTGCTACGGCCCTGTATTTATCTGGCTGAAAGATCAAAATCATGATAAGTATCTTTACAAGGCTTTTCCCTAACCTTCGTCTCGTCTCGTGTACGTCACTTTTACATGAACTAACACAAAACTAAGCTGCAATTTGATCTCCTTATAATGACAGGGAGAAATATATGTTTTGATAACGGGACGTATATAGAAGACATGCATTAGTTTGTGTAAGAAAGTAGCCGAGGCATTTAGCTTATTAAAAGCGTGTTTATCAGTCTCTGATATTATAACCAGCAGAAAATATAAACATGAAAAGAAAAGCTTTATTATTACCATATATTGCATCGGTGTTATGGATTACGACATCCGTAGCAGTCCCACTCGATGATGATACATGTGTTGTAGATGACAACTACCGGTTTGACTGTTATCCAGATCCCGGGGCATCAGAGGTGGCATGTCTCCAACGTGGCTGCTGTTGGAATCCCCCGGGAGATGCAAGTCCTGATGCAGCATTAAGCGTACCTTACTGCTATTACGGGAGTGGATCTCACGGTTACAATACTTGTGGGAATGGGGAGACGGAGTTGGGATTTTATGTTGACTTGTGTATGATTGGGAAAGGAGGACCGTATGGGGAGAACATTGAGAAGCTCAGAGCTGATTTTATGTTTGAAGATAGAGACCGTTTACGAGTCAAGGTGAGCCAGAGTCATGTTATTTAATTGATACCAATTTCTTTAGAATATGCATCCAAGTAGTTATTTTTACCCCTGCGCTAGAAGCGTTTGCTTAGCATCCAGAAATAAGTAAAATAGTTACAACGTCTTCTAAGTCAAATAGTTATTGCTTTGTCAGTAAATTTATTGTTTTTATCATTCTTGGTATTTTAACAGACCTCTGAGAATGTTAATCTGACAGAATATAAACACCAAGGTTCCCCGTAGTAAAGTCGATCTTAAAAAAGTTTGAAAGAACAAAGCAGAAACAAAAAAAGTACCTCGATTCCCGACAAAAATAAGGGACTTTTGTACAAAAGAACGATAAAAATATAGATGTGTTTACATTCTGTCAGATGAACTATATGTCTACTCAGTTCTTTATTACTGCTATCATTGAGCCTTTGCTTCATCCAGAAATGAGTGAATAAGTTAATACGTTTCCAAAACATGTAAAATATCTCATAACGTTATTGCTAATCTTATTTGAACAAACCAATTCTAAAATACTGTTACCAAGTATCTTATTACCGTATTTTCAAAAAAATCTACAGGAAAAATTTAGATCTATTAGAATGTCACTAGCAATTTTCACCCATGTGGTGGCGTTAAATTTGATACCTTTCGACCCTAGACTCAGAACCTTGTCTATCTCCTATGGCCATATAAGTACAAATGAATTGCCAAAAAAATCACAGCCCGTTAGTATATTTCAACTTTTTCTTGATTGTCGAAGAGAGAAACAAAGAACTCCTGTTTTCCCTCTCACGGTATTCTAGATTCAAGATTCTTATCGTTTATATTTTACGTTATAGATCTTCGATCCTCTTAATGAAAGATACGAAGTACCGCTCGATGTACCCAATGTCCAACAAAAAACCCCAGATAAAGATTATGACGTGACTTATACAAATTCGCCATTTGGATTCAAAGTTAAGAGGATATCGACGGGAAATGTAGTGTAAGTGGAATGGTCCTTTCTTTTCTTCCTTTTCTCTTCCCTTTTGAGGCGTCAAAGGACGATTGGGAATGATATTTGACTATTTTAAGATTTCTCATATGCTTGAAAAAATGTTTGGGCAACCAACTCACCAAGGATAATACTTGGTTTTGTATGTGGGCTCTTTTTGATAAAGTTCATCGCGGTGAAATTATTGAAGAACCATAGCTGTTTCTTACTAAAGTACCAAAAAAGATACTGATGCTAAAATTCCCGCAATGATACATTAAAATTCGTTGATAATTGAACTAGTTAACACAGACAAATTCTCTACTTTATTCGTTATGACCTGTTGGTTTTGACACGTTGAAAAATGTCGATACAATGAACGGCTTTAAACATCCGTGGACATGTTTATGTCTTTCAGTGAATGCTATAGCATTTTTACATTGTATTCTACTTGTAGACCATTCCATATACCATGATGGTTAGTTAAAGAAACATGAATCCTGTAATGTATGATAATCAAACTAGTTCATGAATGATTTCACTTTCAGCTTCAACACAGCCCTTCCGACGTCTGGTTTTATTTTTTCTAACCAATTCCTTCAAATATCATCTGTACTGCCTTCTCACAACATCTATGGGTTAGGTGAACACGTGATGGGACTTCGTTTAAATACAACGTGGACGCAATTGTCACTATTCGCAAGAGATGTAGCAACGCCAGAGGTATGAAATCGCCCACTGTTATTTGGTCTCAGAAACGAGAGGTTTGTTAAATCTCAAGAGGAGTAGTGCAGGCCCGTAGCAAACAAAATTGCTTTGGGGGGGGGGGGGCAAAAACAGCTGGGGGTTTTAGGTGGGCGATGTAAGCCTTTTGCGGTTTTGAAGGTTTATCAAAGCGTAACAAGCCTTTTCAAATAAGTAAATTCGAGCTAAATTGTTTAGTATTTTTCGTAACTAGATTTGTACGTACCAGAAATAATAATTTTTATTCTTTTTGAGAATATTAAAGGGATATTACTATGTTAACAAAAAGCTTTGCACTAGAGTCATGGGAAAAGTGGTTACAAACAAATAAACGAGGTTTTTGGTAATCATAAAGTTCTAGCCTGTAATATAAACAATGCTATGTTGAAGCGTAATTAGCCTCACTTTTTACATTTGGGGTATTTGATTATTAGAAAAGTCGCAGACTGTTGTAGGTTAGAATAAATATGATAATGTTCAAAAAATATTGTCATAATTGCAAAATGTATTTTACGGGCCTGCAGTGTGAAAACCAATTGCTACGTCACGTCATGAATTTAGAATGTTAGAAGATCTATATATTGTTTTGGCACTCTTTCTCTTTTGGTTCCTTTATTGGCGTTTTGCAAGAAAGGCAAGACCCTCTAGTATAAGAGCTATCCTGGAGAAAATTAGATTTGCTCCTTTTTCATAGGGCGGTGTTAACTTGTACGGTGTCCACCCATTTTATTTGAATATGGAAGAAGATGGTAATGCAAATGGAGTCTTCTTTAAAAATAGTAATGCTATGGGTAAGAATTTGTTGTTGTTTCTTCCAATAACGTGACCCCCTGCCCCTCTGCCCAAAATTCTGTCTGCACTAAATATACAAAAATATACTTATATATATATAGATTTGTTCCATATATTGTAAGAACAATGTGTCATTAAATGTGTCAAATTATTAACACAATAAACGCATATCCATTTCCTTGTTTAAGATTTCAAAAGACCACCTTTTCACATGAAATTAATAAGCAAATAAATAAAGCTCAGGTCTGAATGTAAGGCAAAGTATGGAGATGAAATTTGATTCAATCTTTAATAAAAGCTATTTTGTGCTTATTTTATCTCTATCTTTATAAACTTCTTTCTTTTTTTTTTAGAAATTATTCTGCAACCAACACCAGCCATCACATATCGATCAATTGGTGGTATAATGGATTTTTATATCTTCCTTGGCGAACAACCAGACAGCGTAATTCAACAATATACCGACGTAAGTTGTTGTTCTGTCATATTGTTTCAGTATTGATCCAAAATATTCTCCTGAAGATGGAGCTTGTAACAATTTCAAAATCAATGATAAATGGTAAACTTATTGTTTGAGACAAAGTTTCATACACAATATTCTTGAATATCACTCAAGTAATTGGCGATAATTTAATATTCTTACTAGTAGTAAATGCGGGGCATGAAACTTAAAACAATTCAACTCCTTATTCAAAACAAAATTTCGTCAAAAACCTTCATTGGGCTATGAAGAAGTCTCACTTTGCAGTCTCCGCGGCAAATTTTACTGAGGTTGGTCAGGAATTTGAGGCATTTTACTAGCGTATCTAATTTGTCATAAGACCTCTGAGGATTTTCAAACTATGAAGAAGAGTACCATGTACATAATGAAGGTTGAATGAGTGCTTGTTACCACTATTATTATCATCAATCAGGTTATTGGCAAGCCTACAATGCCACCCTACTGGTCGTTTGGTTTCCATCTCTGTCGCTGGGGATACAATACTTCGGCCAATTTGAAGAAGGTTCACCAGAGAATGGTGGACAACAAAATTCCACAAGATACTCAGTGGAACGACATCGATTACATGGATCGCCACCTAGATTTCACCATTGATGCCAACAGATTCGGTGATTTACCACAGTTTGTTGACCAGTTGAGAGGAGAAGGGATGCATTACATCATGATGCTCGTAAGTGGAATAAGTAAAAATGTCACAACTGAGGAGTGTTATCTTATTAATAAGGTACACAATAATGCACAATACTTAAGGACGGCTAGCTCAGTTGGTAAGGACGTCGGAATGTTTCTCCCTAGTCGAGTCTCTGTACCGATGATCGAAGGTTCGGTACCCATACCTGTTCATACCATCCTTGTGTTACTCTGACTGAAAATCAGGTATGAAAAATGTAGACTAGACTAGAACTGTTACCTGACCAATTTGCTTATCTGGGCGTGAATTGCATAATGTCAGTAAAACTGCGGCTGCCGAAAGACCGTCTGAAGTCCCTAGGTTAGTAAGGCTATCTACATAAAATATCTAAACTATTTTTATCAACTGAAAAACACTTTTCCACTGGGATTATTTTCATTGCTGGGTATTTATTTATAAGATAAGATACTGGAGGATACTTTCTTGAAAAACAGATAAAAAGTAACGTT
Source organism: Mitrocomella polydiademata (assembly GCA_036023255.1). Taxonomy (NCBI): domain Eukaryota; kingdom Metazoa; phylum Cnidaria; class Hydrozoa; order Leptothecata; family Mitrocomidae; genus Mitrocomella; species Mitrocomella polydiademata. The sequence goes on from JAYRBV010027882.1 coordinate 6,144, forward strand.
TGTTTTCTTAAAAAAGGATCCAGCCATCAGTTCAACCCAGCAAGGGTATTCAGCTTATGACCAAGGCGTGGCGGCTGATATCTTCATTAAAGACTTTAAGGGCAATTATTTGAAAGGAGAAGTCTGGCCTGGTGAAACTGTTTATCCAGATTTCTTTCATCCAAATGTCAGTGATTACTGGTTGGAACAGATAACGCAGTTTTATAATCTAACAAAGTTCGATGGACTCTGGATTGTAAGTTTATAGTTTTTTTCCCTCTTAAATTGTAAACAAAATATTTGTCTGTTTGTACTTAACGTGTTATCTCAAATTCTTTGAGATGATTTTTACAATTGTATTAAAATTGGTTGCCGTTTTAATTTGAAAAACATTCCTCCAATCTATTTGGACAAGATCTTCACATTGGAAAGTTTATTTATGTGTCCACTAAAGTACCGTGTTCACAATTCATTAGGATATGAATGAGCCTTCCAACTTTGTACAAGGATCCAAAGATGGCTGTCCGATGACAGACAAACTGGAAACACCACCTTATTTACCGGCAATCGTTGGTGGTGTGTTGAAGGACAAGACCATCTGTATGACAGCTCAGCAACACACCGGAAAACATTACAACGTACACAGCTTGTATGGACATTCGGAAGCTATCGTTACCATGAAGTATGTTTCATTTAAATTTATACCTGTTGTTAGTTTCTATAATATCTTGGTTTCAAGAAATATTTGTATGTCTATATAATAAAAGCCGTATTCTCTATGTATGTACGCATTAAAGTCCTCCAAAGAAGTGTTGGAAGGAAAAGCTCGTATGCTTCGTGAGAGCGGATTCGGAAAGAAACCTAATGCATCCAGAAGTTTGACAAAACAAGAGGAAGAAGTACTTTGGGAATGCGGAGAATTAGGTAGTGACACACCGAAATCGCTTCAAAATATGCTTTGGTTCTTACTAGGTCAGCATTTTGGTTTCAGAGGTCGTCAAGAACATTACACGTTAAGGGTTGAACACTTCAAACTGTATACTTCAGATAATGGCACAGAATATCTTAGTTTTATCGAAGGGATAACGAAGACAAGACCAGTAGGTCTCCATAAAAAAGCAAGACTCGTGCAACCAAAAATGTTTGGTACAGGAACGGACAGGTGCCGTCTTCAAAATGTTTCTTTCGAAGAGACCAACATCATTGAGAAATGTGGATCCGCCTTACCTTGCTCCAATAACGAACCCAGTAAACAATAATATATGGTATAAAACAGTACCCTTGGGCGTGAATTCTTTGAACAATGTTATGAAAGGAATGGTTGAAAGATCCCAAGTCATCTGACAAACCACAGTGTGAGAAAAACCGTAGTAAAAAAGCTAAAAACAGCTGGTTACAACAAAGCAGAAATTGTGGATATAACTGGTCATTCATCGACGAAAGGACTTGATTCCTACGACGAAGGGGATGAATTACAACAGCAAAAAATGTCTCATGCCATTGGAGCTGTATCTACGAATACGTCAACTATTTTGCCAGCTAAAGCAACTCCTTGTCCTGAGAAAGCTACCTTTGATTTTGGTGTTTTTCCACGCGAAGAAAAACAAAATAAAGCTCAGTTCAATTTTTATAATTGTAATGCGACATTAAATGCTGGCAATTCAATTTTAAGTTCACAACAAAGATGAACAAATAATGTCAATAAATATTCAAAAAGACAAGTTTGTTTACGTCTTGTTTTATTAAAAGATCGAAGTTTTGATTTGAATTCGAATGTTTTGTTTTGAATCTTAAAAATATTAAAAAAATATCGTACGTTTCTTTTGTGTTGTTTTTAGCGAGTGTTTTGTGTGTTTTGTTTTGAAGTCGTTATCTTTTCTGATTGGTTTAAAAATATCGTACGTTTTTTTTGTGTTTTTCTAACAGGGGGTAATGTTAATCAGAGTGTTCCTATTGATAACGCTAGTTTCTATTTTGTATGTGTTAATTGAATAGCGTTATATACCCCCTGATTGTACTAGCCGGTTTGATAAGTTAATTTTGAGATGTTGTTGTTGTGTGAATAAAAGTTGTTATATGAAAAAAAATAAAAATAAAGCATGATTCTTTGTTCGCTATTAACACATAATCGAGCAGGCACTCGAACAATTCAAAAAAATTATACTCGAAATCTATCAAATGTTAATACTTTAATAGCTTACCCAGTCAACTGTAACCCTGGGAAATATCAGTAAAGGATACACTTCTGTCTTAGTTCTTGACACATACATTACACGATCTCTTGGCTCAACTGCTTCAAATTTCTCGAAATTGTTTTCTCACTTCAGCAAATAATTACTATGGTTATTTCATGCGTAGGGGGCAGTTTTAGTGAAGGCTACTTGCTAGTTTACTAGTTACTGTACAGTAACCAGATAGTTGAACTATTTTTTACCGGTTAACCAATAATTTACCGATTGACCAATAAATTACTAGTTGACCGCTATTTTACCAGTTTACTGACAATTTACTGTTCGACCGGTACTGTTACTTGTTGAATTATATTTTACCGGTTGATCAATAATTTACTGGTTGACCAGTGTTGACCAATATTTTACCGATTGACTGATATTTTACCAGCTGACCGATAGTTTACCGGTTGACTAGTAATCCAACCATTCATGGATAACTTGTTTATTCCAGATGATATTCAAATAAAATATACTGGGGTAATTTTTAGTAATACTGATGATTCATGCATTCTTAGTTCTTTTGAACCCTCTACAGAGAAGACTGCATTATTTTCCATTGTATCATTTGATATTCTGACCTTATCTTTTTTTATTACACTCTGTACTTTTTTTTTTAATTTGTGAAATCTTACTCGACTTAGTCGTATCTTGTTGTTAATTGTACTCGACGTCATACGATTACTAGTACAAGCAAAAAGAATAACGCGAATACCAATTTCTATAGCGTCTTCACTTCAAGGCGTAATACTTTTTACGAAACTGAAAGCTATGCTAGTAAAGTGATTTTGTACTGTAAGTTACCAGTGTTATCTTCATTTTTGTTAACATTCCTTTCCGCTGGTTACGTGGAAATCAGGGGAATCGCTAAGTTGGAATTTTCAACAATGGAATATTATTAGCAATTTTTGTTTCCGCTGATTATTCGTAAATGGGAATTCAGTTAAGTAGAATTCGCATCGTTGTAAAATTACCAAATTTTATTTTCTATCAGTGCATTAGTGAAGCTCCTTAATCGTCGAAGTGTGGTAATCACCCGCTCCTCATACTCTGGTACAGGTCACCATGCAGGACATTGGTTAGGTGACAACCATAGCAAATATGAAGACATGTATCGATCAATTTCTGGTAAGCAATGATACATCTTATGCACACAGTTGGTCCAAAAATTCCATCAACTTTTTTTTAAATATTATTTTAAAATTACTATCTAAAATCGAGAAAATTTTCAACAAATGTTTCGTTTTTCAAACATTATATGATGCTGTCACTTATGGTTGTCCAAATGGTGCAAAAGTATTTTGTTCATATTCAAGGAATGTTCATTCATATTCAAGAAACGTTCATTCTTTATTTCAAGGAATCATCATTCATATTCAAGGAATCATCATTCATATTCAAGGATTCATCATTTATATTCAAGAAATGTTCTTTCATATTCAAGGAAAGTTCGTTCATATTCAAGAAATATTCGTTCATATTCAAGAAATGTTCGTTCATATTCAAGGAAAGTTCGTTCATATTCAAGAAATATTCGTTCATATTCAAGAAATGTTCGTTCATATTCAAGGAACGTTCGTTCATATTTAAAGATTCATCATTCATCTTCAAGGATTAATATTCATATTCAAAAAATGTTCATTCATATTCAAGAATTCATCGTTCATATTCAAGAATTCATCATTCATATTCAAGGAATCTTTATCATTCATATTCTCCATAATAATCACGTAAATTATCATTCATATTCTCCATAATATGAACGGAAATTATCATTTATATTCTCCATAATACTGTTATTCATATTCTCCATTATACTATTATTGATATTCCCCATAACGGCTCTTTCTTCAGTTATACAGACATAGATCTTGTGGAGATAATATATTATACTAGCTGGTACCCAGCGTCGCAAGGACGCTGAAGAGACTGCTTACGCATAAAACTTATTCAAACATCTACGCC
>JAYRBV010027893.1:0-10315 GCA_036023255.1 Mitrocomella polydiademata
TATTTTATCATCAAAAGATTTCTTTGATTGAATACTTATTACGTCAATTCCCTACGGTGCGCATGAACCATAAAACTAATTGTTTGTTTCTCCATCGGCCGTGCAGCCCGCATGCTTTCAAGGAATTCGAATCTCTAATTCCTTGGTGCTTACAAAAATGAAACGCACCGGGTGTAAATATTAAAATACACTTAGTGTGCTAGTCAGAACTACTGAAACTAAAATATATATAGGATTCCCATGTTACGCCTTATACACCCGGGACTCTCTATTATAGCCTCCTCGGCTACGCTGCGCTTCGCCTGCGGGGGCAACAAAAGTTATTGTGCTTGAAAAAAGGTATTTTATCTTTACAAGAAAATATGCGGATTAAAAAACACTGTATATTAATATTATATAGGTTGCTTGCCGGTATCAAATTGTGAGGATTTAACGTGCCAACCTCACGAAGATCGAGTGATCAGGAAAAATGCAAATACTGGATGCAAAGAATGCAGATGGTAAGTGTCATCTAGATGAAATTACTTAAAAGCTTGTGTGGGGGAATGTTTTGACGTCATACCTGCAGGATGGATATGTTCCCCATTTTGCGATATCAAATTTTGGTAAATGATAATTTATTTAGAAATATTTAGTAATGAATCAAGTAGGCTATTTATTTGTGAAAACATTACGAGTAGTGGTCGGCCCTAGCATTCCATTTCGGTAGTTTTGTTATGACGATCTAAACGTGCTATTGTATTTCATTTCCGCGACGCCACGAGCGCTCTGGAAGTTGAAAAGATTTAACTCTCATTAGCCTATGCTCGTTCGGTCCAAAATACTTGTAGTTAGGGCCTCTACAACAAACCCAGTCTAGTTATCCCGACCTGTATGTATTTTCTTCCTCATCCTAGATGAGCAACGCATAATTAGGAGAACAATACAAGGCCGACTGGCGTCAGAATTATTCGATAACAAACAATATAATAGCAATGTCCGCCATTTTGAACTTTGGCACATGCGCACTGTATTGCACAGGTCAAAATCGCGGGATTGCTTATGGGACAGCAGAATTACTAAACTGGATTTGATACATGGGTCCTAGCTACAAGTATTTTGGGCCGAACGAGCATAGGCTAAACTCTCATCGTCTTGTTCGTCGAACAAAACTACCCAGGTGTGAGTGCAAAGTTTCTGGTTAAAGCCTTACCTTAGCTGAGTCTAACCGTTTTTCTCTATTTTTATTTCAGTTTCAACCACGCGACGAACTTGTAAAAGATGATCAAACCATCTCATAATGGTTGTGATTATTAAGTGCAGAAAATAAATCGAGATACTTATAAACTATTGGAGAACAATGATGTATATTCACAATGATTTGAGTCAGTAGGAAATTGTATTTTAAAAATATTACTGAATATATTTGGAATAAAACTTTGTGAACTAATAATCGTCGTATCCTTTTCCCTCGAGTAGAGCTGATATTTTCTTTACGATAATTTCTTTTTTCTCATTGTCTAAATGTAAATTTCACTTAGAAATTTTAGAAAATTTAAAAGGGTTTTTAAAAGGAAAAAGCTTAGTAAATTCTTGGTCAGTATAAAAAAATACGTTTTTTCTCATAAAAATATTGACAGTCAGCTATTAAAAAAAATAAACATCTCCGATTAAAAATATACACTCTGTGATGAATTCTATATAAATAAATTACCATTAAACTACTTTTTCTAAAACTCGACCCATAATTAAAATCTTAAAATTAGAGTAGAAGGACTTGTCATATTTTTAAACAGTTTGTCAATTATCTTTCTAGTGTAGATCATCCTTACCACAATCAGCGTTTAGCGTTTAGCTATTTAGTCTGATTTGCATACATTGCGAAGCGGAGTTCTTTTTATCAAGGTCTGCGAATTAGACTATATTTTAGCTCTGTAGCTCTTTATGCTTTCTATCAAGGTGATGAATCTTCACAATTTCATTAGCGAAAAAAAAAGATGGTCAAATTTAGATTTAATCTCAACCGAATGACTCGTATTTCTGGCACTGATTGTAGTCAAAAAATATTTGGTTTATGATCACCCTGCACATATGTGTAGTTAAAAATTCTTATGGGGAATCACACGAAAACCATAATTTCCTATTTCCATAAAAATCAAAATTAATATAATAATAATATTGCTAACAACCTAGTATAAATACCACAAACTTCCAAGTATAATAATAATCTACACCCTTCCTTTAGTTTGAAAATTACTTGAAATGCCCAATGATATCAATATTTAAATTCATGGATTTTTGAAAATATGACTTTCAAGCAAATACGATTAAAAAAAAAAAGAAGAAAAAGTGTAGGATCATAAATAAGGAACAAAAATTAAAAAAAACTCAGAGATGAAATACTTTATCCCAAAATCTGAAAAGTTATTAAATAAACTGCATAATCAATATGCGACTAGTTTATAGAACCCAGTATCACGCTTCATACCCACGCCTATACAAACTTTCGAGGATGAAAGTAGTGAATAAGTTTCTACCCAACCAACATACAGCAAATTCAGAGAATAAATCGAAATATTACTTAGATGTTACAACACATACGGAGGTTAATTAAAAGCAATTCTCGAAGAACCCACAAACAGCGAAGTGTCAGATTTCTTAGGCTTCAACATTTCCATGACAGATTTGGATCTGGGCGTACCACGTGCTACAACGCCCGACTTTGGGCGTATGCGTGAAGTTGTGCGAGGCCGCTGGGGCGGTTCAATAGCTAAACCTGCATTGGCGGCTTGTGATATGGGGCGCAATTTCTGCGGCGAAACACGGCCGCCAGGAACCATAGGAAAACACGTCTCGTGAAAGGTTTGTTTATCTTTGGTCATGGCGTCATTTATACGATTCTCCAATTCGTGAACTTGTCGCTGTAACTCGTCCACACGCTCGAATGCATCTAATTTTAGATTACGTTCGTGTGAAATCTGATTCATAGCTTGTCTCAGGAGTCTTTTGGTTTCCATTGAACTGCGAGCTGACTTTCTCTGGTCCGGTGAATTCACATCGCGCAAATGCTGTAGTTCTTTTTCGCGCACTTCAAGCTCCGAAACCAGTTTGTCTAAATTCGAAGCTTTCGCCAATTCGAGGTGCCGAAAACTATGCTCCTCCTGTAGCTGAGCGTGCGATCGCTGCACTTGAAGTTTATGTTCTTTTTGGAGCTGCTGCCTGAGTTTAGAGCACTCTTGATCCAGGTTGACCAGCAGTTTCCTCAATGCCTCTTGTTCATCTTTCATCAAGGTATTCTTCTCTTCTTGCAATACCCCTTTCTCTAGACTCTCTTTGGTCGCTTTGTCAGCTATGGCTTGGTACTGTGCCAGTTTGTATTCAATTTTAGACTTGTTCTTCACACGGTACCATGAATGCATCGCTTTCTGTTTGGAAATCACATTCATCAGACTTTTGTTCTCGCGCTGTTCCTCGCGGAGTTTTTCCGCCTGGATCAACCGTGCACTCGTGAGGTCCGTGTTACTTCCAAGTCCGTGTTTCTCCCTCACTTTTCTTAGCTTTTCAATTGATGCCTGGCGTACCTAACAAGCAATAAAAATATATATTTGATACATAACATAAAACATTGGATTTATCAAAATTAAGTTTTCAGTTTTAAAGCATCTCCGTCTTCACAATGTAAGCAATCAGACTATAGACACACGAGTATAACATTTCCCTCGAACAGAAATTTAGGAGGGGCAGGATTTAAGGAGGGGCGCTTTTTTGAGGGCAAACTGAGGTATTACGGTAAAGTGAAAACAAACCATAGGGAAACCCAGGTTAACAATCAAGTATATAATTATCAGAAGATAGCCTCGACCCTATACTTTAATCGGAGAAACTTTCGCGAGAGAAACTTTCGCGAATTTCGCCTTTTTCGTGAAAGTTTATCTCGCGAAAAATTTGAAATCGTTCATTCGCGAAAGTTTATCCACTCAAATTGTCTAAATCGCCAAATCGCCAAAGTTTGTCCGGTGAAATTCAAGGTTTCTTCTCATATTTACACCAAAAATAAATTTAAAAATCGCGATTCGCGAAATTTTTTCAAATTGTCGATTCGCGAAAGTTTATGCAAAAAATTTCGCGAGTTTTTCACCTCGCGAAAGTTTCTCCGATTAAAGTAAATAGATCAAATAATACTTACATCTTGAACAATTTGCAAAACGTCATCATGTAGAGACGTTCGATAATTCTCAAAGCGCGTCTTCATCCCAAACGCATTTTGGAAGAGGTCCAAAACCAAATCATTATACTGCTGTCGGTATCTTTGGTCCAACGTCCTCTCGGCGTCACTGATAGATTTCTCTAGCTCCGAAATCTTTGAACGCAATGCCGTAATCTCAACTAAAAGACCGTAACTGCGTTCAGCCAACGCGCAATCTATTTCCACTGACGTCGATACCTTCTGCTTGCCTAGCTTTTCTTGTAAGCCTTTAATTTCGCGCTCTTTGAGGTAAAGCAACTGGTTTTGTTGGCGTAGAATGTTCTCGTAGAACATGGAGTAATTCAAAAAGTTTGTCTTCTCACGGTTTGTAATAGCCGTGGCCAGTTTCACTAGGCATTTGTCGAAAAAATCACGCTCAATCTTGATAAAATCTTGACAGTCGGCAATCTCAAACTCTCCGGCGAAATCTTCCACCAAGTGCGGTCTGGCGATAGTAACGTTCTCCTTCATAGAGGCTTTTTTCCACAAGTCCGTCGGGTGGGTATGGTCTTCACGTGTTCTTTCCGACACTACGGAGGTGTGCTCTTTAGAGATTTGCCGAACACAATCGTCGATCATCATACACTCTAGATTTTCCAACAGTCGAACCAAATTTCTTACTTTCAGCTCGTACTCCGTCACATCCTTGGGTAGTTCGATCTTAGCCAGGTCTTCATCAGACAGCACAGTTTTCTTCTTCTTGGAACTGCTTGTCGCATCGTCACCCTCTCTACTAGATAAAATACGTTGGTACACAGGCTGGAGGACTTCCAGGCTAAACAAGTGTTGATATTGCTCGTATGTGTGCACAGTATCAATGCTGGTCAGTTTGAGGCGTCGGCAACCCCACTCGTGTTTCACAACTTCCAAACGTGACCATAGCAACAAGAAAGTGTACACAACTTCTGCCGTCTCCATGGGAGATTGTTGCCAAGAGAGATCTTTCACACCGGCGTACTTATCCATTTTGAACGGTGTAGCCAGGCTGTATTCGGTTTCAGACTCGGCAGCTACATTGTAGGAAGACGTAGAACGGGAACGGGAACGGTTGCTAAAAAACAACAAAAATCACAAATATTCTTATCTATATAATAAAGTTTGGTTGGTTGTTACATCAAACTGCTTCGTGTTAAGCGCACGAAATTATCAAAGACGTAAAAAACGAGGTCAATTAAAAACGCCAAACAAACAGAAGACATTGCATTGACAGTCCAAATTTTCTGGGCCAAAACATCAAAAATTTAGTATTTTTTTAATTCGTTCGGGGGACCAATAGGAGCTAGCCAGGCAAGCCCTGCTCTCGCTTATGCTTCTTCTTTTCGAGCGCGAGTGTCGGGTCCAGCCCGATTTAAAGAGACAAAATTATAATAAATTCATCAATTAATTTTTTGTAAGAAAGTTTAAATGTAACTTGTAAATCATTAGTTATAGAAAGAGAAACTCACTTGCAAATGGGAATACACTAATCAGTCTATTTTATCACTAAAAGATTTCTTTGTTTGAATACTTATGACGTCAATTCCCTACGGTGCGCATGATCTATAAAACTCTTATAATTTGATCAAAATAATCGGCTGAGTTCAGCCAATCAGCTCTTCTTAGTCCAATATTTGGAATAACATAAATCGGGCTGGACCCGACGCTTGTGCTTCGCGCTCGAAGAGAAGAAGCATAGGCGAGAGGAAGGCTTGCCTGGCTAAATAGGAGCATATTAATACAATTTTTTGAAAGCCTGATATTGTTAAAATCTAAAAAATCAACACAAGGGGTCAGTGTCAAACTGTCTATGAATATAAGCCCGAAGGGCGATACTGTTGAGAACGCCTAATGGCGAGACTACCGGCTAGTTCTTAACTATACCAAAATAATAATTCTGGAATTAGCATCTTAGATAAAGACGCTGCACACATCAAGGAACCAGTATGTAGCCAAATAATATGATAAGTGTTGAAACAGTACCAGTGTGTATTTACTGAAACATTGTGAATCTTGACATTGACATTGTGGTATTAAGGTATGAGTACTCCTTCGGGGTTTTGTACTCCAATTGTCAAAAACTTTCTTTTCTCCAATTATTATTATCTCAAAATCGGCCAACTGCTGTGATGGGTGGTCCGCAAAGAAAATTTCAGAAAATAAGGTATAAACCTGTAAAACTAGTATTAACTCCTGCTTTTGTTGTATTGGTGATGTTGAACCCCGTAAGTAAAAATAAACATAACATTTCTAAAAAAGTGCAACTCATTACAGAAGCAGTGGAGTGGGTAAAAAGAAATTGAAAAAGTGGACATTCGAATATTAGTGTTGCTCCCTGGTAATAATATCTAGGATAAACCCTGATAGCCTAGCAAGCAATTTACCAGGGTTTTCAGGGTAAATAAACCTTGAATACCCTAAAAAAGCCGATCTGCTTGTATGTTTGTTATGTTATGTTTGTCTGCTTGTTATGACTGGTAAAGATCATGTAAGATTGCTTCAAGTCTAACTACTTTCTTTGTATGTTCGTATTTCGTATGTATTTCTTAACTCATGGTATGGTACGGTGGTATATTTATACCATATTCAAAATAAAGCTAAAATTTATACCAGAACCCAGAAAAAAGGTTATTAAGCTGAAATTGGGCTGAAATTTATGCTCAAAGTTTGGAAAATCCTGGAAAAAGTGCTTATTCAGCAGTTTTTGCCACTTTGTTAAAGTGTTTAAGCGTTAATATCTAATTTATCAAAGTTAGCAAATAATAATATTTTCTGATACTACTATTAAAGCTCTGCCAACTCAAGTAGTTTAAAATACATCAAATTTTGTTGGTAGAGAATGCTAAGGTCAGCAATGTGCCAAAAGCGTCACTTTCTGGCTTCCCTCCCTTTATAAAAATTTACCAACCCCCCTATTTCACAACTTTTTTAAGTGGACGTAAAAAAAGAACATAAAACCAAGTAGATGTTGAAGTTGATCATTATATACAAAAACTATATATAAAAACTAAAAATGTCCTTTCTTAGGTGGCCAAGGGTTCAATTCAAGAAAGTAAAACTCAAAAGTAGTGATAAAATTATTTTTTTAATGTTATTTAACTTAAATACTATTCATGATATAAATACAATAATGACTAACCCCCCCTTTCTAAGAATTTTTTTTATCCCCCCCCCCTTTGTGCCTATTTTGGAGAAGTCCATCCCCCATAACTGTGACTTTTCAGACCTGGTGGGGCAACCGATGATCAAAACATGGCAAAAAATACCAGTTTTTTCATCTACTCTTACGCTCAATCCACTGGTGCAAATAGTTTTTGATTTAAATACCTTCAATTACTAATAGATCTACTGCAATTAAATATGCATTATAAATGTACATTTAAAAAAGATAAGGCATGTAAACGTTGCTACCGTGACTATATTGACACATTTATACTCCAATGCTGATGTTTTAATTGAGCATTCCGACTGCAACTTCATCAGGTTTAAAGGCAGACATGAGGAGAGAGCGAGAGAGGGTACTGTTTTTTGTCCAATGCAATTTACATTCGACCAAGTGGAATTGATGATTTGTGGGTACCAATCACATACTCACATACTGTCTTCATTCTTTTCAGGTCACCGTGGTTGGTTAGAGAGATGTGTTTCCCAGACCAGCTTACACCAGAAACGATGAATTGTTGATGGGAGGTAAAAAGAGAGATGTGTTTCCCAGACCAGCTTACACCATAAATTGCTGATGGGAGGTAAAAGGAGAGATGTGTTTCCCAGACCAGCTTACCCCAGAAGAATTGCTGATGGGAGGTAAAAAGAGAGATGTGTTTCCCAGACCAGCTTACCCCAGAAACGACGAATTGCTGATGGGTGGTAAAAAGAGAGATGTGTTTCCCAGACCAGCTTACCCCATTTGTAATTTCTTTTGTTCAACCTTTACAACGTCGTCGTCTTTGCCGTCGTTTATGCGTAAGGTCGCTAATACGAATATCTGTTTCTGATTCTGCGTTGTGTTGTGTTATGTAACTCATTACACGAAACAATGTTTCCTTTTATTAAGCTCTCTTAACTCTTTAAAATGCTTCATTGGTTTCCGTTGTCTCACTTCTTTAATTGATCTTTAAATTTTAACGACTGATAAACATTTAGAAAAATTGGTTTTACTCTTCAACTACGAATATTTATTTTGCGCATTTTATATTCTTAGAAAGCTTATAAAATCATCTATCAAGCTGTGCAAAAATTAACTTTGCACGACCAAAACTTAAAAAGTTATTGAAGGTCAAAGTTAGATTCTACTTTTTTGTGGGTCACTCTGTATAGGACGGGTTAGAGTAGCGATACCGCAACGGTATCAGGTTTCTGATTGGCTGTTCATTTAACGGACATTGGCAAACATCAAAATCCGCACGGGAGTTGAATAATTATTGTTTTTCATTGAATGAAACTTTAAATGCGTGCATTAAAAATTAGGAATCCACCAAGGGAATACATAAAAAATAGACGCGTATAAATTTTTCTTTTTGTTAAACCATAGAGATATTATGAATAGAGATAGATCTATATTTTTTTATGACCACATCTATTCAAAATCCTTTTATCAGTAGTTAATTATAGGTCATAAAAAATACCACGTTCGTCTGTTTTACATTTCAAATTCTGGATAGGGTCTTACTTTTTTTTGCAATTAAAATCATCAATTGTAATGAGCCCAAGCTTAATTAAGTCTTGAATTTTTCAGCTATAATTAAGCTATATGTTATTTATTACATGGATTTGAAATAAACAAAAATATGAACATAAGTAGGGAGTAAAAGGCTTTTTAATGAAAACTTTCAACATGTAATATTTTCCAAACAACGCACCCCTCTTTCATCGCTTTCAAATAGGTTACTCTTAGCTTAAAAGTCGTTCCAAAAGGGGTATATGTTTTATATCCCTCTAAAATTGGGAAATTATGCGTATAATTTTGTTGTTTTCAATAGAAGTCCGTCAAGTGTGATCAATTATGTTGATAATAATCGATGATAACAATTGATTTTGCAGCTAGAGTTACAGCTCCCCTGAGAGTTGAATGCATGCTTGGGACAAGTGAGATTCAAAAAGATCTATCTCTATTCATAGTATCTCGATGGTTAAACTATTACATTAACTTTACATCATTATTTATCGTTATCTCTTTCACATTTTTTTTATATAAGAAATAAGAAACCGTATACTCTTTTTTGTGCTGATTCTAAGTGTGGTTTTCAGTTTTGAGTATGTTAAAAGAGTATGGTATCCAGACTAGTTAAGACAGGAAGGCGAAAGAGAGAGGGTGTTGTTTTTTTGCAAAGCGTAAACCATCTGTGGATTCATTCATAAAGCGTCGTTTCTTTCTGGCCACCGTGGTTGGTAAACAAGATGAGAGGAGCGTTTTTGTGCATCATTGCTGTAGTTTCTAGCAATGTGATTTCTAAAGGTAAGTTCTTTAAATTCATTGCAAACAGCTAAGCATTTTAATGCTTTATGCATACAACATGAAATCAAGATATTGCAAATATCATTCAACCATAATCATGTTCTTATAAACAAACAATCCTTGTTTACACTCTAGATGAGAATTTGGTAAAGTACGATGAAGTGTTTCCCGTGCCGCGCAACAACATAAATGATGAATTGTTGTTCGGTGATGCAAGGATGAAATCGTTTCCAATCCCATCCAACAACAGAAATGATGAATTGTTGTTAGGTGATGCAAGGATGAAATCGTTTCCAATCCCGTCCAACAACAGAAATGATGAATTGTTGTTAGGTGATGCAAGGATGAAATCGTTTCCAATCCCATCCAACAACAGAAATGATGAATTGTTGTTAGGTGATACAAGGATGAAATCGTTTCCAATCCCATCCAACAACAGAAATGATGCATTGTTGTTAGGTGATGCAAGGATGAAATTGTTTCCAATCCCATCCAACAACAGAAATGATGAATTGTTGTTAAGGTGATGCAAGGATGAAATCGTTTCCAATCCCATCCAACAATAGAAATGATGAATTGTTGTTAGGTGATGCAAGGATGAAATCGTTTCCAATCCCATCCAACAACAGAAATGATGAATTGTTGTTAGGTGATGCAAG
>JAYRBV010027904.1:0-20725 GCA_036023255.1 Mitrocomella polydiademata
TCCAACTTTTTGACTACTCGGATCTTAACGAGTGCCGATAGACCTAGAGTAGGGCAAAAAAGCCCGAAACGGTTTATCAAATAGACTAAGTAATAGCAGGCCTCCCACAGCAGTTTTTTTGGAATAATACTAGAATAACCAGTAGAAAATTCACGTAGAAACAGGACGCGAAATTTCTACCAAAAACCACCAAACGCGAAAGGTATTTCCAAAAAGGTTTTTCTTACGCTAAACTATCTGACCGCCAAACTTCCTGGCCTTAAAAGACACATTAATGAAATTTGTTACTGTAATGAGACTTGAAGACGAAATTGATAGGGTCTACATGTGAACGGTGGTATTTTGGGAAAGTTGGGGGAATTTCCATTTGACACGGCACTATGATCATACCGAATGCGGTAATCGGGAAATCGGGGAAATCATTCATACCTTTTCGTGTTTATCATCGAACGTTTCTGCTAGTTCGCCATATTCTTTGGATAGATTGGTCAATTTCGTTTCCTGGTGTGTTTGTAACTAAATAGAAAAAAGAAGAAGAGAGTAGTGAGATTGCTTAAAAAAATATTTTTATAAATGAGTTACGAAGACGTACAAATATAGTAAACCTCTTCATCTTTAACCTTAGAAGTGCTAATAATGACAATAAATTTAATTAAAAAAGTTTAATTGTAAACCGGACGGACATAACGTTAGTCTCAATACGACAAAGATCTTTATACCTTGTACCAGTTGACAACGCGCAGTAAATGAAACCCTGATATTGGAAATACCCGCGAAAAAAAAATCAAATGGACACATTCACAACCCACTTTTATTCATCCTCGAAAAATTAGTAGAGCAAAAAGTACCTTTTGTCTTTCTTTGACAGATTGTTCGACGTGTTTTTTGTTTTCTCTCCTTCTGTGTTGGTTGAGTTCTTCGACATTCTTGATTCCCTTTGCAAGGTCTTTCATCCGGTTAGAGCGATCCAAATCTTGTGCATTTTTCAACGTAGTCATGTCACTATATATAACAAAAGAAAACAATTATTAAATAGTTTTTCTCGGGTAATTTACACTCAAAAATACTAAAAAACCTTATGCGTGGGAGTGTTTTCTTTGAGTACGGCACTCAAAAATGCGTGCGGTGTAAATAAAAAATACTCCCTCACTTGGACTGTTTTCAACAACTTTTCCCGCTGGGTAAATGAGAAAAAATAATTCATCTTGATTTAGGGAGAACTTCTCCGACCGGCAGGTTTCGAGGCTAGTGTCTTAACCACTCCGCAATAGCTCCATTCCAATAGTCCTTAGAAAACTATAACATTTACAAAGAAAGTCTACCGTTGGTGCTGACTGGTCATTTTCTTAATGTCGCTTGCTTCCACCACTTTCACTAGTTTGCGTAACTCTACGATTTTCTATATAAAGAAAGGAGGCTAAATATTAGAACAGCTTTTCCTTTGCAAATTTAATTCTGAAACACCAACTCCTGAGTTTGGCTACCCATAAGGGAGTACAGTACATTGAAAACTAGCCACACCTATGCACCGGTGGTAGAACACTAAAACAAGAACCAGGCCATATTTTCGCACACTAGGGTACTAATATAGCTGAGTAGCAAATAGGAAAGCCTTTAGTTCTTAATGCAGCTTTAGAAGATGAACAGATCAACTGAATTTTGAGGCTTACAGGCTCGATTTGAGATTTTGCCAGGCTAAGTTGTTCTCCATAAAATTCTTCATGAAGTTCTTTGAGCCTTGAATGTTGTTCTTTACCAACTTTACCGACCTAAAAAATTAAATAGGATTCAAACCATTTCCTAAAACTTCTCAACACAGAAGTCAAAAACCTTTCTTAATTTTCGCTCGTAAGATAAAAAATGGTTATTTGAACTATATAAACTTGCAACTTTTCCCTCAAAAATGGCGCGGTCTAATAGTGGGTCACACATAAAAGTAAAATCTTTTGACCATGCGAACAATTATAGTAGTGTAGTACATTTTCTGTAGATAACCACACATAAAAGTAAAATCTATTGACCATGCGAACAATTATAGTAGTGTAGTACATTTTCTGTAGATAACCTATAGCCTTTAGACAGCCTTTCCATCCTTTCCAGAAAGGTCCACAGCCCTGACACTATGCAATATATAATTAGGTAATCTTGGACAAGCCTTGTTTCATTTTGTCAGGAATTTTGTATAGAGTTGTAATTCACATACAATCGAGTATCAACACCAGAAGAGGTTTATAACATCTAACTAACCTCTTGATCTTGTTTATCGTTGAGTATACCAATCTCCTTCATGCATTCGTTGTACACAGCATTGTATGTTCTGACGAAAACAAACAAAAACAATTAAGAAAAACACCAAGAAATCCTTTCTCCGCTCCAAAATGCATCGAGAGAAACCAATTGGGTGGCGTCTTTGTAAGAAATAAAATCATTGGTTTCAAAGAAACATTTTTTCTTTCTAAAAGTTTTGCGGATAGTAATCATTTCTTTATGCTGCCAGGTTTCTATCATTGAATTCAATCGTTCACAAAAAAAGCCAGAAAAACCAGGGCCCACGCTACCGGGGGGGCCATGCCCCCCCCCACTTTTTTGCTAAGTAATGTTCCTTTTTATATTTTTGTGACGATCTATCCTTGTATCTATTCTTGTGGCCCCCTCACTTTTGAATTGCTAGCGTGGGCCCTAAAAACGTAGTACACACATACAGAGTGTATCATAAAAATAAAATCGAATCGAAACAATAGGAATACAAAATAGAATGGGTGATATTTTTTTGATACACTCTGTATAAGAGCATAGCCGAGCCAGCAAAAATCATCAAAGTGCATATCTTGATATGGACAAACAATAATGGACAAACAATAATGTACAAGAAAAAGACTACTCCAATCAAAGCTTTTTTGCCGGTTGAGAATAAATTTATTTACCCATCCTTCTCCGCTTTCTTCAGTAGCTTGTTGTATCTCTTTTGCGTAGCTGTCTTCTCCTTTTCAATGACCGACCGACGTTTCTTTAATTCTGATTCAATCTCCTTGTTGACCTTGGACAAATCCTAAATTACCCAGAATAATGCAGTTTTGAATGCAACTTTTTCATTTTCAGTAGTAGGGCAGTAAAGCAAAGAATGACGAACAAGTTGTTGGGAATTTGTTTACCTCGCTATAATTTCTCTCGCGAAAGTGTCTCTTCAGACACAAAGAGTCTCAGGGGTGTTCATATGGACGATATTTCCTCGGTAAGCGGGGAAAAGTTTCACGCGGGTAAAAGATTTCGGTTTCGTTCATATGAGTGTTTTTCCCCGGTTGGTGAAGAAAAGAAAAAGAAGTCATTGCAGTTGCTAGTGATGATTTTACTTTGCAGTTGTCAATAAATTTTCTCGCTTACCGAGGAATTCGCGTTCATATGGGAAAATGAATTCCTCGCTTACCGAGATCCCGCCTATCGTTTGGTGAGATCTCGGTAAGCGAGGAATTGTATTTTCCCCATGTGAACGCAATAACATTTTAGTAGTAGTTTATTAGTAAGCCGATATCTCGCTGTGAATGGCGCAGAAACTTTCCCCCGCTAACCGAGGAATTATTCACCCATGTGAACACCCCCTTAGGCTTTATAAGGCCGCACTAACGTGAAGACACTACATTGCCACTAGTGTTGTTTACATTATAGTCAGTGTCTTCGGTTTAAATTCGTCGCGACGTTAGCGAGGCCTTATAAAGCAGCTCTTATAAAGCAAGCCTTTATAGAGAAAGTGACAAGAACAAACCTTAGCGTGTTTCTGCATCAATGATTGCATTTCCGTACTTTGTTTTTGCTTTAACTTCAAGTAGGTCTATAAACAAAGAGCAGGAATATTGATGAATTAGAGTAACAATAACCTATCAATTCATCATTCGCACAATGATATTTCTTTCGAATATTTAACTTGCTGCTTCGAATGAGAAGCTCGTTGGATGAACACAGATCATCTAGTCTGCGTAACCAATTATGTTTTTGGAATAAATAGGTAGTCTGGAGTCTTAAAAATAATGTTTTTTGTTTTCTAAAATCCATTTTTTGGGCTATTTTTGTTTAAAAAACAGAGGTGTTTCTACAGATCGCCAAAAAAACCCAACCGAAGCAGAGATTGGTTGGTCTCATCATCCAATCGTTTATTCCAGAAAATAGTAACCATCTTTGATCATTCCACAGATTTGAAAAGGTGTTCTCAGCAGAGGTAGATAGAGGGTGGGGGCGGTAAACAATCGAGGCGATTAAACTTTATGTCGGACTCCTACCTTGTGATTCAGTAATGTGTTGATATCAACCTTGATCTCTTGATCTTCTAGAGAGATAAAAAGGACAACAAGCGTCACAAACAAATCAAAGAAACCACCGAGCGTAAAGTGTAGATTCAAGGATTTAATTAGAAGAAACACAGTTCTCTTCAGATGATACAACGGTGTTTGAAGAGCACAGATAAGCCTCTACGATGGTGTTTAGTTTATAAGTAAATGGTCATTAAATCAATGAAATACAATCTCCATCTCATATGGCTTGACTAATTTGGTTAATGTTAAACAAAACGCTACTGGTGGTAGATTCGGGAAGACAAACCCCATCAGAAAATTTGTAGGAAAGTTTTGGATACCTTATCGGACAATTTTGTGTCGGACAAAACTTTTGTCCACCTTTGTTGTGTAAACAGACCAAGACTTCGTCAGATTAAAAGTATTCGCGTCTTTCATCTCAGTCTTTGTCCGATAGGTTACTTACCAACAGACTTGATTTGTCCTTGACTGATACTTCTCTGAGCAGTCCTCACTTCTTCAACTTTCTTAGGAGGGAGAGACCCTGCCCGGGAAGGCGTGGCAACTTCTTTGATAGAATTCTTCGTCATTTCATCTAAAGTAATCACAATTTCTTTTTGAAAATCAAATATGCAGTGTATGCATTGTTTGGCAATAGCATCTTCCAGGTGCCTTATCTTTCGTCTGAGTCCATTCAAGGCATGATAGAAGACCCTGTCTCGGCGAGTTCAAATAGAAATTTGTCGATTCACTTATACCGGAGCAAAGAAAGCGTTAGGATAGGAATTCATTTTCATCGCAAAAACA
Source organism: Mitrocomella polydiademata (assembly GCA_036023255.1). Classification (NCBI taxonomy): domain Eukaryota; kingdom Metazoa; phylum Cnidaria; class Hydrozoa; order Leptothecata; family Mitrocomidae; genus Mitrocomella; species Mitrocomella polydiademata. Next base: position 5,091 of record JAYRBV010027904.1, read on the forward strand.
AAAAACGTTAAAAGAATTTTGTACCTTTTGTAATTTTAGTTTTTTCTCTTTTGGTGCTGTCTTGTTCTTTGTTGATGAGCCCCTGGAGAGATACAATACTACCCCTCTGCTTATTAAGGTAGGACGTTGGTACAGCCAAGTCACTCAAGGACGGTGCAATCTATACGTGGTGGATGATTAAATGAGAAATGAGTGATGAAACAAACATGTTGTAATATAGATGTACGGTTATATAGGCGTTGGATGTATGTCGGTTTTGTATGTTGGTTGTATGTCGTTAAGATAATTTAACAGAAGAATTTAGAATTAAAAAAAATATTAACTTTTTAATAACATCACATTTATTTTTAATGAAAAGTGAAACAATGAAATATGTATTAAAACTAATAAAGTTTTTTAAACCTTGATCATGGACCCCTTAACTCTTAAACCTACAACTTAAAAGAGTTTCAGAAGAAAAAACAGCTTGCAGTAAAAGTAAATTGAAATGAAAACGGAAAACTTTTGAATTTTATAAAATCGCATTTAGATTTGATTTAAGGTTTTAGTGACATTCGTTCTGTGGTTATGGTAGTATGGTTCCAAATTGTTTAAAAAGAACAAGTAGGTGTTTAGGCTAAGGTTTAAGGTTTAAATGTGTTAGTAATGTATTGTGCAGTGTTGTGTCTTAAAGTAAGCGTATAAAGTAAAATAGTCTCCCAGTTGGTACACAACGTTTATTTGAACGTCGGTAACGTCGTGTGTCTGTTGGGATCATAGTAATGTAACTTGTAAATAAACACATAAAATAGACAATTCATAACGATAATTTGCAGCCTTCGTGTAAGAAGTGTGTCCAGCAAGTAAACATATTAAAATAGAGGAGTAGTTTTTTAGTTTGATACGACAGACAAAACTGCGTAATGTATCAATTCAAAAACGTTCCTATTCGATACACACTGCCTCACTAGATCAACTTTTTGAGTAACTTGCTTGCCGTGGACGGTTTTCGTTAGTCTTTCCTGCTTTTCATTCTGATAGGACGGTCAAAGAGCTGTGTGGTAGAAATTCTTATTAGAATCTCCCTGAAAAGTCATTCAAATAAATTTGAAAATCCAAAAGTAAAAAAAAAAATATTCTTTAAGCACTCCTCTAGAGAGAGGAAACGTGTTCATGAGAAAGTTCACATACCGCTGGTTTGTCGTTGCCATTGCCAACAGTCATATCATTATTACTATTGTCATCATCAATCATAAGAGCTTCTAATTTCTTTGCACGCTGTTCTTTCTCCGATAAGTACTTCATTGGGTTCGTTAACGCATTCGCAAAATCTGTAAGAAAAGTCAAAATAGAGAATTTTTTTTATGGATATCATTCCCCGCTGGGAAGCCGATAATTAGATCGATCGCCGAGCCTAAAAAATAATAACTCTACAAAAATGTCTACCATATTCTATATTTTGTACCAAGTGAAAAAGAAAAGTATCATGTCCTGTGAGCTGAGCTTGCTGAAACGGTGAACGTGCCGAGAAAAAACGTCGATAATAACAACAACAGGGCCAACAATTCTTCATTCATTGTAACCTGACGATTGTTTAATACATGAAACTCTGAGTCGTTACAACTCGCTGAAATTTGTTGTTTTCTATGTCTGCATTATATATTAGCTCTACCCTGGTATTGAGCACTGTGAACAACATTGCTCCTAACTTTATTTTAACTTAATAATACCTACCACTAAAACTTTCGGGGACATAGTCCTTAGTCACAATTTCCACGAACAGAGTTGGCAAACATAATTGTTGGTAACTTTCGTTACGTAATTTAATGTGGCGGAAACCTGGAAATGAGCAATTTGAAGTAAGTAAGTAAAGGGAAGTCAAATGTGTTATTGGTGCATATCCTAGTTCTTCAAGAAAAGTAAAGGTAAAGCTTGCTTGTGTTTGAAAGAACAAGGCATTTAATGAAATTTGTCTCGATTTCCTAATAAGTTAAGAATAATTTTTTATAAAAGAACATATGGTCTCAAACTAACAAATAAATCAACAAGGGAAAAAGCTGGAAATACTAGATCAGAAATTATGCAAGGAAATGCCTTGAACCCTAATGTTTGGGAAGGTAACACAACATGGTCGCTTCTTTTACCTGGTGACAAACCATCAATGGGGAGAATTCGATGTCCAATCAATTTACCATTATCTTCATAAACACAAATGCGAAGTTCTGCTAGTTGCGGCATAATCACCTGAAAATTTCAAGAACAACATAAAGAATTTTCCCGATTATCATCGGTTCACAAGTCGTTTTCGTATTATCCTCAGTACAAGAAATCTCCTTAATATGCCACAAAGGATCAGATACACCTGTTTAAATGACTTTGAAAACGCAACAAAAAAAAAGAGAAGTAAAATACTAAGTGAATTTAGTAAATCGTATCTCATTACTTCCATTCTAGCTAGGAAACTTGTCTTGAATATTTTCCTCTACTATTCAATAATCTAAAACTCAACAACCGTAAAATCCGAAAACCGAACGGGAAATCAAATCGCGGTTAGGTGTTAGCGAAAGAAAAGTCAGGTTTCCCGGCTACTTGCATTCCGAAAAAGTAATAAGATTGCGTAACAATTTAAACTATACCTTGAATTTGAACGGCTCCTCATCAAAAACAGGATTAAGGCCATTGTTAGGAACTACTTTGGTACGATACTGTTTACGAACGAGGTCAGCTGGTAGACCGAACATTTCCACATCAACGTAGGTACCACAACGTCGTTCTGATAAACATTGACCAGAAATAATCTACAAAAAACATACAAAAGATTTTCTACGGATTTGTCCACTGTCAACGAACCGTGAGTCAAGTCATGTGAGAGTAATATTCATTTCAAAATTGGAAATGAAATCTACTTACCCTAACGTGTACTGTTCCTGCAATTACACCATCAACCATGGAATCAACGAATGGATCAAACGTTCGATCTTTACGTCTCATGTGTTCAGGCTTCAAAAGGTACCTAGAATAATTGCAAATATTTCGTAGTTTTCACACTTAAATAGTTGTATTGTAACTGATTTCCGGTTATTGTAGAGAGTGTGTTTCCACCTGATTGCTGGTTTTTAACTTCCCGGATACTGACCATCAATAATTTTTAGTTAACTTACCCGCATCGTCCATTTATCTCGAATTTGCCAATGTTCAACATCATAGGAATATCTGAAAGAAAAAATATAGAAACAAAATATGAATGTAAGCCGTCCAGGAGAGATATGGTTGTTTGCCAAGGAAGCAAAGCGGAGAACTTTTCTACAGATCTAAAGCCCGTTCGACGACCAAAACGCCCTATTGTACTTCATTTCCGATGAGCAATCTGGTGATTCAGTCGTATTTGTCAAACAAAACTACCGAAATGGAATGCAGCATTAAAAGGTATCGCAGTAAACTAAAGGATTCAAGGAGTTACTTGTGCCCACTGCCAATGAATTTAACTTCATCTACTATGAACTGAAATCATCCCAGCCCCACGTGGTGAAAGCTGAGTTTTTACTGTTCCACATGGCCTGGTAGCTCAAAACTTTAGCAATGGCTTGGTCGTGAGTTTGAGTACCACCACTAGATTTCCTATGGGTGTGGCCACTGTCAACGAAGTTCAGTTTAATGAATTGTGTGAACAGCAAAAAGAGAACAAAATTGGCAAAAAAAAAGGTTAAGTATCTGAGGAGGAGCGTTAAAAACGGTAAGCAATAAAATTGCAAAGACGCTCCTCTACAGACACATTTTGGAAATTTTTCCCACTTGGAAATTTGTAAGGTAGTTCTTACCAAGAGTTTGAAAGTTCAATGCAACAAACTGACATCCTGCATTCCAAAACATCTGTGGATTGTAATTATCTGAACTGATACGTTGACCTTTTGGGTAGATTCGGCTTGGCTGAAACTTATTATAACTTAGACATGGTTAAAGAAAATTAGCAAGAAAAAATGCGGTAGCCTTGTTAACCTTGAGAAGTCTTTAGGAGTAGTATTTACAGATTATCGTTTATTCCAGTTTTTGCTAATCTGGGATCTTACAGTACGTATTATTTTGCTGGAAGCCTAGCCTATAAGCGAAATAAAACGAATATTATGAATTATGATTGAATAATTTCAATGAAAGTCCAAGAGGAATGCAGCATTTCTTCTACTGATTTATAATTACACATTTTCATTGAAAAGGATACTTTACAAATTCGACTGGACTTTCCTTCAACAGATTCATTGCTGCATTTTCACTGAATGATGACATCTCGTAGCACTTTCGAACCTCTAAACAATACAAAAGAAAACGGTATTGACACAACTCGTTTATTGTTCTATTGTTTGAAACGTCTTATTTTCATTGTATTTTATGTTACTAACCCGATAGAACGTGAAAACCAGATAAGAATGTGAAAACCAGGTAGAATGTGAAAACCAGGTAGAATGTGAATACCAGGTAGAATGTGAAAACCAGGTAGAATGTGAATACCAGGTAGAATGCGAAACCCAGGTAGAATGTGAAAACCAGGTAGAATGTGAATAGATTCACATCTGTGCCGACCTTATGGGTGGCTTTTTTGAAGTAAATGATCCCTCTCTAAGGGTTTGAAGGGTAATCAACCTACCAGTCCCGCTAAGGATTGTAAAATTTGATGTAAAAGTGCAATGCTTGGTCAACACATACCCGCCAGTTTCTAAGTTTAGTACCTAGTACCTACCCCCCCCCCTTCTCCTTCGGGTACTGTAGCAATAGAAAAACACTACTCTAAAAGTATTTTGCCGGTTGCCTAACAAATGAAATAAAATTAAAAATTCCTTACTCTCAGCTCGATCAAAACCTCTGAAATGTACAGGTTGAAAATAATTGACAAGTTCTGATAATTCTTGTTGTGCTTCCACCTCTTCTTGCTCTTCCTCCTATGAATAACAGTGAGGTCTTTCATACTTTCAATTTGGATATTGAAACTTTATTACTGTTACTTTTCTCCTTTAAAACATTCAAAACAGTAAACAAGTTAAGTCCTTTAATACTCTAATACATTCAATTTGCATATTGCTAGCTTTATTAGTGTTTTTTTTTTTATTCAAACATATTCTCCCACGGACAGATAGCCTTTCTGCAGTCCGTTAGAACTGCCTTTAGTAAAGGTACTACCATCCTTGCAAAACACCTAGAATTACAAGTGCTTTTCACTACCGAAAGTCCAATGGCAGCGTTGAACCTCGGGAGATCCCATCCTAAGGTCACCACCATGGCCATGGATCTTTATTACTTTTGTAAACAAACTAACTCTGGTAAATTATTCATTGAGAAGAGGAAGAAAGAAAATTATGATTTCATCAAACTGATGGTAACCAAACCTCAGACTTTGGAACAACTTCAATTTCATTTTCAGTCTCTGTTTCTGGGGATTCTTCTGGGATTGTTGTATCCATAGAAATGTTGACATTGCCAGAATCGACTGATTGTTGGCCAGTGAGCTCTACACTAACTTGTGATTTAGTTTCTAACATAGGTATAATGGAAAAGAAGAGAAAATTCAGAATAAAGCAATATAATATGAATATAATTTTATTGTTATTATTATTATTTACGAATTTTTACCCAGGATAGCCTCTTCAGTACTAAGTAGGCTGTTATCAATGAGGGTCCTGTCTACATTGCGAAACACCTACAACGGAACCTATGGAAATTAGCAATAGAGAGGTCCTCCCCATCACTGAACACCCGATTACAGCTCCCCACTTTCAATGACGATTTCACTTCGAGTGTGATGGTCATTGATTGCTGTGTATTACTACCACGTATACTATATTATCTCCAGTATACATTGAATGGAATTCATCTTCATGTAACACTATTTATTCGAAGCAATCTTGCACCTGCCAGCTGGCAAAATCAGGAAAAAGCAAAGTGGAAGAGTAATTCTTATTGACACGGCACGCAATTATTGCAAATGTAGGGAACACAGAAAAATGCCTACATACCTTTCACGATCCTTTTTTTGTTCTTGATCAGAATTTTCCTTTTCAAATCTTTAGGACTTGGTAACTCTACATCTTGTTCAAGCTAAAAACAAATATTCATAATACAACTAAAGTTTACTTACTATTCAAATATCTCAAAGAAAACTTTGTGGAACCCTTCAGGAATGCAAATAACGATGAGAGAAGTTTCTCTAAAAAACGTTAGCTAAACGTAAACAGGGTGTTTGCTACAATCAAAAATTCAGCGATAAACGCTGTTTTCCCAATACACTTTTCCACGGTTCGCGAAAATCTATGCGCTTCTTTTTGAAGCTCACTTCGTGTTTTTCTACTTCCGAAAAATATGTATATAGAAAAAAGACGTCACAGTTTCAACGAGAAAAACAACAACATTTCATCAACATTTGAATTCCCATAGCGACAAATCAATCTCTTGCCATTAAAAATTATTTATATTAAAAACCTCTAATTTAGATCTGAAAGCACAAGGGAATACACCTTTCCACGGCCTGTAATTGTTCCGCAGAATATTAATTTTTTCGGAGGTAAACAAACCTGCAAAGTGAGATGCGCGAACATAGCTTTTCGCGAACTGTGGAAAGGTGTATTCAATTTTGTGAAGAAGTTCCCAATTAAGCTTAAAATGTGTTATATTTGATATTAAAAAGTGTAGAAAATGCAAAAGATTTTCCTTCCAATTTGGCTTTAGTTTGGCATTATATTTCCCAACTTAGTTATGTGTTCGAAAAATATCTTCAGAATCAAATAATGGTACTAGAGAGCTGAAAAAACCCTTAGCTTCATAGACAACTAGATGGTTGATGAGCCTTTAGTTGAGAGGATTGTTTTGATCGCTGAGATTGAAAAAAATAGTCATAACTTACAGCAAAATCATCGAGTGACTTGCTCAGCAACATGTCACCAAATATTTGCAAACAATAACTGGCCATCTTCTTCTGTTGTTTTGCCCTGGAAGTGGAAAAAAAGTGTAAATAAACTACCAAGATTCATCTTAAATGACAAAGTAAGCATAGAAAGGAGAAAATCAAGAAAGTAAACTCACGAGCAATGGTTTTCAAAAGACAACACTACAGGATAATCGGTGCATTTAAAAGCTGACTCAGCAATAGCCTCAAGGACATCCTAAAACGAAAAAGAAAAAAAAATTAAAGCTAGAATTCTATTTCAAACAATAAATTATTATTTTCATACAAACAACCACAGACATTTGTTTGACCTGATCTATAATACCTTAAATGGAACTTCAGTACACAAAGTCATTCCATGAGTAATGACTGGCTCCAAATCCTCTCCTTTCCCGTCCCAACAATCCAGTTCAATACACCTGCAGCCTGACAATAAGCATTGCCGGTATATTTCTACTGAGGATTTTCCAGTGAACTGATGCCCAGTAAGGTAAGTGTTGTGAGATGAATTGATAAAATAATGTGCCATTGGAAAAGTTAAGTCCTGATGTATTTGTAATTTTTCAGGGAGAAGAATAGGGTTATCTTCACTCAACAAATAGGATGTTAAACCTTGAACAGATATGTACCCTAAAAAGATTGATTAAATTATGATTATTGAATAACGTCAGGCTATAAAACGGTTCATGCTTCTTCCTAGTATGTGGACTGATAACGAGTCAGTTACAATGTCAGTCAGCCCTGTGCTCACAAGATGTTTTATTGTCCCAAAATCAGTCATCAGTTTATCTATAAAATGCTGAAAAAAAGAAGGTCACCTTTGTCTGCGAAGTCTTTCTTTGTCTCGTACCGATGTATGAAACTTGTTGCCCTCTGTATATTGTAATAGGGAAACAAAATTTCATTCAAACGTGGATCTCTTTGATGACTATTTAAAAAATCTACTAGTTGGTCAGTTGTTAAATATGGTTTCCTTTTTGCACCTCTAAAAATTGGAAGAAAAAAATACAATTACTGTTTTAGCCCTACAAATAGTCATATAAATTCTCTCATTGATATCCCAAAGGCTACTTACAATTCAGTAAATATTACGTCTAGATCTTTTCTTGTTACCATACTGTTATAAAAAGCCATAAATCTTTCAAATGTAAAATCTTTGGCTTTGATTGCATCTTTCTAGAAGAATAGAAGTGAAATATTAGCTTGTGTATCTGATGTTTAGACCGAAACCGATCTTTTTTAATTCCCGTATAAAGAAGTGCTTTTCGTTTGATTTAGCCTGTGATAGTCACAATAGATAATACTTCAGTATGTTTGCAAGGGTGAGGTTGTGGCCAACAGTTACTTTGTACTATATATACTTTTTGAATGTCCCAAAAGATCAAATAATTTTACCTTGCCCTGCGCCAAGCTAACATTTTGAAGAGTATCGTAAGCTCTTTTTTTATCATCTTTGCTAGTCACAAAATGTTTCACCAATCTATAACATGAATTTTTCCAACATTTAGACACCCACTGACATCTTCCAATTAGTCCGAGCATTAGCAAATACAACAACAGATTATAACTTACAATTTAGCAGGTATTTCTCCATCTTGGTTTTTCTGGACATAAATCCTTGTGAAACTGAAATATAAAAAGTGTAGAATATTATAAACTAACTCTATATAACTTTGTGTGGCTTAGTGGATAAAAGTCAGTGGTGCACATGCAACGATTCCAGATTTAATTCAGTCTGTAAACTAAAAAAAAATTTATGTTATTTCAAATTATTGCAACGAAAAGTCAAGAAGACTTACAATCTTTCTAAACTTTTGCGCGGCGATGCATTGACTTCTAATAAATTATTGGTGCAACGAAATAGATGTTTGGTCCACACTCCTGCCTCTGATACACTTGATGTAACAAAGTTTACAAAGGTCAGGTCAACCATATTTGGCCCATAAACAATTGTGATTGTGCGCTCTTGAATGAAATTAGCTTCATTGTCAAATGCACAAAAACCTTTAATAGCTTCTTTGATAGCCTAAAATAAAGAAGATTCAATATAAGAACTCAATATTGAAGAGTGTAAATACCTTTAAAGGAGAATTAACGTCTAAAATTCACCATTGATTTTTTTTTTGCATAAATCGATTCTTCTATCAAAAATATAACTACTCGCAAAGTTTTATTAAATTTGGTTGAGTATTTGGGAAGATATAAGGGTTTGAAGGTTTATGAAATATGTCATTTGTGACGTCATTGTTGCGAATCACTATTTTCTTTTCAGAGTATTTTTTTTATTAAGATTTGGCTATTTTTTTTTTGTTAAGGTCTAGGGTATTCCGAAATTCGTACTTTAACCATAAAACCTTTGATTTTTTTAACATGGGTTGAGAATATAAGGATAATATAAGGATTCCAAGTGAATATGATCAACACAAAAAATGTTATTTTTTTCGTATAGTTAGGTCACTCGTTAAAAAACACTTTTTTCTTTACCACTTTCTCTTTGATGATAATCCTTTTAAAAGTTACGCTATTGTTATAAAAGAAAAACTTCTGGAAAAGCTTTGAAAATGTTGTTATAACTCGATAATAAACACACAAAACTGTACTATACTTCAAGTGAGAAGAAAATTGTATTCGCAACTCCTAAGTCACACATTTAGTCACGTGACTTTCTAAAACCTTCATTTTAGAGCTAACCAGGCTTTTAAATAAATTGACAAAGTTGTCAGTAAATAAGAAATCACAATTAATATCAATAAAGGTGGTTTATAGATATCAGAAAGTTTGCAAATGTATAAAAAGTTATTTTCATAACACATCAATGAAATACATAAGCAGGATATACCTGGGCTTTCGGGGCTTTAGCATATTTTCCAGTTCGGACATCTCTGACGTGTACTAAATCCAGAACCTCTGTATCCTAAAATAAATAGAAGCAGATACAAATTATCATAATACTTCATAGAGAATTATCATGAAACTTCCACAGTTATAAGATCTTCAGCGCTTATGATAAAGTGTTTTTTTGCCTGCGCACCAATTGGGGCAGTCATACTAGTTTCTACAGTATAGTTGAGGAAGCTCAATGGTCATTCTGGATCTCTGTAATTCATACCTTTGAATAGTCTTCTGGTTTCCATGATAGGACATGGCCACGTGGATCAACCTCCACAATATGAAAATTGCAACTTGCATCAGACTGAAAAATACAGAAAACTTTTACATAGTAAATATACTTGTACAACATGTAAATTTATGAAAAATATTATTCTCTAATAAACAATATTTTTTTCATCATATCTTATTTTTGCCTTTAAAGTTAAATGTTAAAAAGTTGTATTTTTAGAGTTTTTTAGAGTTTCATGTTTCATGATACAACTATACTTTATGTGAAAACTTTGTGTCCGGAAAAATCCATGGGTGATATTTACTTTTTGAAAAATATATGATAAGTATTAAAGAATTGTTTTTAGAGCAGGATAATCAGTATAGAAAAGTATGGCACATAACTCCTACACTATGACTATTAGATGAATTTGCCGGCTGGGAAAATTATGTCACTGTTTCATCAGGTTTTTTTAAGGACTGAATCTTTGCCTATGTGAGAAACTTTTGATTATAGCTGCACTCTTCGAGTAAGCTGTGATATCAAGTTCTTAAATTTTTGTTTAAATTCAAACAACAACTAGACATACTTATATAATGATAATATAGTAGAAGTAGACATTTGTTGTTTATATGAAAACAATCAATAAAATAAAATCATTCAAATATTCGATAAGATTATCAAAATTTTAAGAGAGAGGAGTTTGAATCATAAATGAGTTTTTTGCATATATCAAACAGCTTTTAATTTTGATGATTCAATTTTATTTTATTCACGTTCCCTTTCATTGTAATTTATGTAATTTATGTTGTGTATCAAATTTACTAGTATCATTTTTTAACCGTATAAGAAAAAATGTGAAGGTAAATTTTCTATCAAGAAAAACTTCCTTTTTATTAACTTTAAAATCAATTGTTTTGTTAACCGAAAAAATAAAACGTTTTGTATTCTTCCTGTTTTCATGGAGACTCATAATGAAATCTTCCATACTTTTCTGAAGATTGAATAAATTGATGAAAAGAAAATATAGATTTGATGTCTTTTCTGACAGTAAAATAACTGAATATTAAATTAAAGGAACTTTCACATTGGTACACAAAGAGGAAATGATATATTTGAACCTATCAGATACCAAATTGTTTTCTTTTCATTTTTTTCTGGCAGGCAATGGCAATACGAGTAAGCTTCATAAACAAAATTTAATCAAATCATATGCAATTTACAACTTTAATAAAATTAAAGTTATATAAAAGCCAGATACATATTAGGTGTTTTGGATTTTAAAATTAAAAAAGAAGGACTATCATCTGTATTAAAGCCTCAACAATAGATTTATGTACTTGTCATTTTAAATATACAGTCTTAATTAAATTCTATTGAGGTACTAAAACTAGTTAACAGACTTTAAAAAATCATTAACAAAAATGATTTAGAAAGATGCAATAATGTAGTTTGAGAACTCCATAGGGTGTCTATCTATTGGATTATATGTTACTGTATACATTTACATTGAGACTACTATGTAGGAATAGTTGCAATAGCATGCAGACTTGAACACTCAATATTTGTCCTTCTAAAAAAGTAAATCAAAAGTATTAATCTATTCAATTTAGAAAACATATTTGTGGGAGATAACAGCCACATATTTTATCACTTTAAGTATATAATTCACTTCACAAAATGATTATATAAATGTTGAGATTACTACATATATACAGTTTTTATTGTGCATTATCAGTTTTTAAAAGCACCAAACCTTAATATTATTATTTAACAGTATTCAGTATTCATCTCTGTTGAGGTAGAAGGAAAATGGAAGAAAAATGTGTCATAAAAGTTTGAAATGCATTCAAAAGACAGAAAAGAACATTTTAATTGATTAATGTTTCCTACAGAATAGAGAAAGAATGGGTTTGTTATCCCAATAGATCAAAATTAAAAAACTAAAAACATATGTTCTAAAAATGAATTTTGAAATATGCAAGAACATTTTTCTAAGAACAGGTCAGAAAATATAGAAAAAAATAACATTTTACAGTAGGTTTGAAAACTTATCAACTTGCCCTTAATTTATTCTAAGTATAGAAAAGTGTATCATAATTACTTGTGTAACTACTAGTAACCAGATCTATTTTTATACAAAACATGATCTAAAAGTATATTATTATTGTTAATAAAGAATTCAGGCAGCATGAAATAATTGTTTGTTTCTTGAAAAAAAATGAAAAATCAATAAGTGTGAATACTGGAAGTTGCACACAAGTGTTATTTCTTTAAGATCCACACATTAAAATATTTTCCCAAAATACAGGTTTTTAATAAAAACATCAGATAATAAATCTACTAGAATAAAACTTCTTGTATCAAAGAAATCAAAGAAATCATAACTTTCATTTCAAGCCAACATTTCAATTGTAGAAAATAAGTTTAAATCATGTACGGTAGGTAGGCTATGACATAGAAATGGATTTTTAAAACATTAAATAATATAAAATACACAATTAATTGTATGAATTTTAAAAGCATAATCTGATTATTGTTCTTGCTTTTAAGGAACTAACAGTATATTCAAGGTCATACTAAGAAAAATTATTTCAAAAAGATCTATATTTTTGCAGAGTTCTATTTAAACAACAGCAAAGCAAAAATACCTAGGCACTAATACATTACTTCTTTGTGGAAAAAAAGTTATTCAAATTTCAACTAGCAGTCTCATAGTCTGTGAAACGAAATGGCCTAAACGATTACATAAAATAATTCAATGTATAACCTCATTACTTGTATAATTTGTTATTGCAAGAATAATCTGAAATTGGATCTCAGTTTTATAAATCTTTTTATTGTGAATTTAAAAAAGCAATCAATTATAAATCAAATTTAGCAGATCAGTTATTAAATTTATTACCATTCTTGTTCATTTTAACAAAAAAGAAAACCCCAGAAACACTTTGCAGATTTGCTAACATTAATAGGATGAATTTCTTATCATAATATTGACTATCTTAGATTATCACCTGCACCTTTCCAAGTTTGTTTAATTTACAGTCTCCTTTTATATGAAAAGGAAGGAAGCATTTTACTTTTATTTAAAAATAATCCATAAGTATATTAAAACCAGATTTTATCGGCTAATATATATCTGCATGAGTTATATTGTCTATTGAGCATTTTTCTAGCTGTACCATCTTAATGAATGCAAATTAATTCTTTAATTGCTCTTTAATTACTGCAGATTGTTTTTGTACATGAGTTTACTACTCAAACACAACTAAGGGATCTGTTGAGATTTGTATGGTTACAAAGCTGTTTCTTTGGCCATTTAACAAACAAATGACTAGCAGAGAGTAGAGATTTTCCCAACAAACTTGTCTGTTCTCCTTTGAAGCATATTCTTGCTTTTAAAAGCATTGAACAAAAAGCATTCAACAAAATACCAAGCAAAACTTTTCATCTTTAGAAGGGAAAGAAAATTTTCAGAATTCATCATTAAAAACTTTTCCAGGTGCAACAGCTCAAGGAATAAACCTAGCTTTATATCAGTTTTGGTGAACAGGAAGACAGATATTTTAAAAAACTAAAAAGTTAAAACATTTGGTAGTTTTTTAAAATTAGTATACTATAATACTGTATATATATATATATAGAGCTTTTTCATACCACGCTGCAATCTTGGTTTCTACAGGTTGTGAAAAGGGAAAAAACAAACAAATCTTTGGAAATGATAAATTACTTGTGACGGGACAAACGTCTTTGTGACTGCATGAAGATGTATGTGCTGTCACAATTAGATTATCGTTTCAGTAGATTTGTTTGTTTGTCCCTTTTTACAGTTATAAACCAAGATTGCAGTGTTATATGAAAAAGCTATGTAATAAATATATATACAATGACAATGGTACAAAAATAAGGATAGCCATTTGATCATATTTAACAATAATAAATCTCTTCATAGTTACATCATGTGATGCATGTTGGAGGCTAGTTAAAACATTATCAATAATATACAACTTTTCAAATTAGGAAAAAATGTATTTTGGTTGTTCAAGATTCAATTGTACACCTATCGTTTCAATGTTCTTTTATATACTGTACTACAAAGGTATAAAAACTATTTATGTTCAGAAACTCTTTGTGCCAATGCCAAATGTTCTGTTTTCCTGAAGAATGGTAAAAAATTGATCGAATGAGTTTTCACAAATTCAAAAACAAAGTGTATATATATACGGCCAAATTATTGGACAGAAAACAGCCAAAATATCAATATAAAAAAGCCCAAGATTCCAGATTATTTAGTTAACTCTTCTTGTGCAGATTCTAAACGTATCATGGCAGTGATGAAGAAAAAGCAATAAGGAGAAACATGAGAGATTTTCAAAACAAAACAAAAACCATCCCAGCTACGTAGCTATGTGTAGCTCTCCACTCCCCAGCAGCACCCACACCATACAAGAAAAAGAATATGACCGATTCAAGAAAAAACTATAAATATAAACTAAGAGGAAAGTTTCTCGAGCTGTCATGACATTAGAGTCAAACGACTATAGTCTACCATTATTTTTGCTGCAACATGGGTTGCAAAAAAAAATTGTGTTTACTGTAGTACAAAGCTTTGAAAGTGAAAGGGAAAGAAAAGCTAATAAAAAGCAAAATAGAAACTAGAAATATATCACACAGTTAATATTTTAATGTTTAACAATTACCTCGTCCCATTTCAGAAATCTACCACCCTCTGAAAGTAGCTGAGGAACTACGATAGATGGAAGCTTCTCACTGACCGGGCCTGCGCCCGCCATCTTTTTTGTTTTGGTTCTAACACAGAACTTCTACGGCTCATAACTATTTCGAGGAATCTTTTGTATCCTGGTACAAAAAACGGAACATTTGAAACGTTCAAGCCGCTAAATTTAATTGGTTCGTTCAACAATATAATATTAGGCGAGTTTTGTCTATTGAAAATGATGTAGAAAGTTAAAAGGCAGGTGTCTCCATCCTATTTTTACTCGAAAAACGAGCTAAAAGTGGAAATGTCAGGACTGAAATAAACCTGAAAATCCCCGCCGCTTTCATTTCTTTGAAAGAGGATTCCCCAACAAGGAAACACTTTTTTTTGTGTATGTGGTCCTCTATTTTTCGCTTCCTTTTGACACTAATATCTGTTGCATCAGAAGACCTTAGTCAAGGTTTACACTCAAGTGCAAACAAGTGCTGGAAAGCGCTAACAGACCATTTTCCCGTCATATCATATAAGGGGAATCACCCTGTTTAATTTTACTTTTTACTCAGAATTTGTGAAACCCGAAACGGTTGATGACTCTCTTGCTATGGAAACTCTACAACCGATTGCCAAAAGAGGCTCTTGTATAAAGTTTCGCTTGATAGTTAAAATTTTCCTCTTTCTTTTATCTCATGATTTTCTTAGCCCGCCCGGACTACAAACAATTTTTCAGTGCAGTGTTGCAAACGATGTAAGAGATCTCAACTACTAATATGAACGTTCTCGCGTCTTTCTGAGAAATTGCCATGGCATTTCTACACCGATAGTGATAAAGTGAAGGAGGTTGTCTATCGGGCAAAAGGTTATCACTGGTCAAAACTCTCTTAAAAATGTCTGAAAAAACGAGACATCCG
>JAYRBV010027905.1:0-10314 GCA_036023255.1 Mitrocomella polydiademata
GCTATCAATATAGCCTAACTAAGCTATGATATCCTAATTAGGCTATGATAGCTCAGTTTGCAGTTATCCCTGACTGATAGAACTTACATATAACCATAAATAGGCAAATAAATATTTACTTACTTACTTACTTACTTTACATTTTTTATCGGCTCTACCCTTACCCCCCTCCCCCCCTAAAAAAAGGAAAATCGTTTGTCGATGCCTCCTAAACGAGAGTTAATTTTAGTTATTTAAGATTCAAATAAACATGAAACAAGATAAATTGTAATATCCAATATTTCGTATTTTAATGCAAATACATCATTCAGGGTTAAACTAAATCAAAATAGTACAAGCATGACAAGGCAGTCCAGGGAAAGAATAGGCGGCACACAAAAAAAAGTATGGTTTGTGTCATTTGCAATGCCAAATCAGGGTCGGTCGGTCGGTACTCAAAAATTTCCAAAATGGTGCATATCGGAAAATCGAGCAAAACGGAAAATATACTCGGACCAAGGCTAAGATTTACCAGGCTAGATTACATTTTCACGCGTCAAAAGAAATTCTCCTGAAAGAAAGTGCAGAAATGCCGCCATACTCAACTCTAAACAGCCATCAGCCGTTAAAAAAAAGGAAAATCGTTTGCCCCTAAGACACACCTTACGCAGTCAGGGATAACTGCAAACTGGGCTATCATAGCTTAATTAGGATATAATAGCTTAGTTAGATAAACACAAATTGAGCCATTACTCTTCTTTCTTCAATGGAGGGTGGATAACTCCCGGACACACCCCCCGACCGGTCCGGGCGTCAAGTTCTAAAAGCCCGGCATGAATAAGGTTAAAACTTTGTGGACAAAAGTTGTTTGTTGCTAGCCCTACGCCCGGACATACAGTACGGTATGGGCGTCATGTCCGGGTGTTTTACGTTTTCTAAATAATGTTTGCAGCGCTGAATATCGATAAATGTATTTTGGAAACATTTGCCAAATGAAGTTTATGATCAAGAGCCACTGTAGTTCCAGCACAAAAAAAGGCTTTGAAAAATCTTTCAATGTTACCAGAAGATTATAGGGATTTTTTTTCCAGAAGGTTTAATTGCTAAAATAGAAGCAAGTTTATCTGTGTAACTGTTTTTTAAGCTTTTTGCGAATAAATTTTATCAAGAATGATTAAAATTGCGAATCAAATTAAGAACTTTTTTCTTAGAAAAATTGTGATCAAAACAAGATTCCATAGAAAGTTCTTTTTAGTCTGATTCGGCAGACCTTACTGATAACGTGCTGATAATCACTTTCGGTTTTTCAACTTATTATGTTTATTTTTAAAATAGATTAAGTGTTACAAATTGAGCTTCATGTTTTTCCAGACAACTTTCTAACCACCGCTGTATCCTATCTTATACATCGCTTTTAAGCATGTTTTTTTTAAGCCCTTTTTTAGCTTATTGGAAATTAAATTTTCTGGCCCCTCAGGCCCACCATGGTAGGCCTTCACGTGATACTAAGGCGATCGCAAATGAAAATTTTTAAAGAAATATGTCACAGCTAATTTTTTCATGGTCTGAAAGAGGAGGTGTTCAGCTTTCTATGATATCTAAAAATATTTAGATACCTTATTTGGGTATTCAACCACAAACTTGAAATGAATTTTGAGATCAGTGTGGGTATTTTAAACAAAGTCAGAAAAATTTTCAACAATTGAGCGCAACTAGAATGCCACTAGAATGCCCAAATTTTCAATTTATGATCCAACCAACATTTACTACAAGCGAGAAGTGACATTTACTTCAAGAAAATCCATTGACCCCCATGCCCATGATTCCACTTTTGAAGATTCTTGGGTTCTCTTAAAAACCTATAAGAAGTAGCAAAAATAGCAAAAATAAGGAAAAAAGAGTCTGCTACAAAAAAAAATTTTGCCAACTTTTTTGCTGACGTAAAAAAAAATTAAATGCTGTTTTAAATGCTCTATGCAGTTGTAAATATGTTATAATGACTACTTTGTTTTATCTATTAAGAATGATATAGATCAAAGATAAAAAAAGCATTAAAATCGATTTTTTTCAATTCTTCATGGATGACAATAAAACCAACAAAAATCCGACAGTGGAAGATCTGAGGGAAAGTGTCCTTGAAACAGTTTTACAAGATGCAATTGCAGCAGATTTCAATATTGGAATCTTTTCAGCCGCTTTATTGAGTTACAGAAAGAACACATGTTTGAGACCAAGTCCTGATCTATTTGGTGACTCTTTAAGAGAAGAAGAAGACCGGCTTGATAAATTGGTACAGAGAAATTTTCATTTTCTTTATAAGTTTTTTTTGCTTAGATTGGAGCTAACTTATCATGAAATATATTGTTTACTCTTTACACATTTCTCAGGTTTCTATTTTTGCGAACATTCCACCACTCAAAGATTTGGAGAAGTCAACCTTATCTGAAGAAACCTGGAAACTTTTATATTGGATACTCAAAAGAAAATATCACGCAAATTTAAGTGGGAAAGATACAGTAAATATGGAAAATACTATATTATTTGATTAGAGATAGCGTATTTGTCCTGTAAACCAGAGTACTGCAAATTAAATTTTTTTTTGCTCATTTGATAGAGGGAGCTTCTCAAAAGTACTTTTTAGAAAAACACTTTTTCAAGTCAGTAGGCTTTTAATGTCAGTAATTTATCAAATTGGACATTGTCCCATGACCAATACTTATCTGCAGCCCCGAACCAATCCTTATTTGTAAGACAGCCTTTGTTAAAATGCAATATATATCTTCCTTAGCTTCAGGAAATTTTTGGGAAAACAGGTGAATCAAGTTTTGCCTTACAGCCGTGCCAAATCTATGAAATAAACTACACTTCACAAGCTTCTGAGAGGTTTGATGAACTGAAGAAAGAATATGGCTTGAAATATGGATATCATGGAAGTCGTTTGGACAATTTCTATTCAATCATAAACAATGGGCTGCAAGTGCATATGATGAAAGTTAGCTGTTCTTTCACTTTCATTTTGATAAAATATTGAACCTCAAAGGTTGAAATTTTTGCGGGAATAAATTTATAATTTTGCGGAATTTGCGATTTTTGTTCATTTTCGTGAAAAAATTCAAAATCTGACAAAAATCAATTCTCGCGAAAATTTCAACCTTTACAGTAAAGTAATTTTTTTTCAAGCATATGTAAATTTGAGGTATACAGTTCTAAATGAAGGCCCTCATTATTGTCTTGATAAAATGAATATTTTGAAATAAATAAAAGTGATGGTTGCAGTACAGTAGTCTATGTAATTATTTAATAAAATTCTGAACTTATTTATAGAATGGTTTATTTGGTGAAGGAGTTTACCTAACTGATGACCTATCTGTAACAATGCCTTACACAAAAAGTGGTGTGATTTGGGACCATTCAAATCTTGGAGACCAAGTCTCTTGTGTAGCCTTTTGTGAACTGATAGATCACCCAGGTGTTAAATGTCAAACTGAAAACGACACTTCTAAGACACGTGCAACCGCTAAAAATTCTGAATCTGGAGAAGTACCTGATCGATATTATGTAGTGACTAATAGTGAACTTGTTAGAGTAAAATACATCCTTGTATTTTCAACACAAAAAGCCAACAAAAGGTGACTGACTATATTATGCCTTATGCAAAATGCAGCCTCCTTAAAAAAAGTAGAATTATGAAACAATTTATATCCTTTTTAGCACTGTTATTTGTATTTCTGAGGCACAAAGTAGATGATTCATAATTACTTTTTAGTGACCAAAAAGTATAACTTTTTCACCCTACCCTCTTTTACTTCATTTTAGATTGGTAAAGAAAAAGCAATGGATTTGTTCACAGTATCCTGTCCTAGCAATCTTAGGCTTGTATCTTTTGTTTTTAATTTGCATGGGAATATGGAAATCTCGTTCATTTCAATTATTTTATCGTAGGCATTTCTTTGACAGAGATGATTATGATAGTGATAATGGATGACCTTAGGTTTTTTTCACGTATCCAAAAATGATACTTTAAAGCAAGAAACTTTGGCGATTGTTCGTTTTTTTTGGCCTCTCAAAATACAGAAAGTTTCATCCGCAAAACTTTTTGGAAGGAGTCACCGCGGAAAGTCTATTCTATTTCAAAAACAAAATGAACTAGAAGTACAACTTTAAAAACCACCAACCAGATTGAGGCTTGCAATTATATATCATCTGCAAAATTTTCTTGCTGCGAAATATCCTAAAACAACCGGTCGGTCATGCAGGAAATTTTAGTCCTGCGAAATTTTCTTCCTTTAAGGTAGTTAGCCTGACACTTGTTGTTTTTTAACTTTCGGTAGAAATTTCTCCATTCAGGGCTTTAATTAAAGGGAGTTCATTTTTTATATCAAATTATTTATTATTATTTTCACAATTTATATCTTTTAAGTGACTGTAGAAAATATTACAAAGTAATTTATTCTGCCAAAAGAAATTCTCTGTTCTTACTAAGAAATACAGTGAAGTGTTCCATCGGATATAGTACCATTCTATTTATAATTATATCTTTTCTGTAATAAAGTTTTCTATGTTTCTATTTCTACAGTCATGCTGTGAAGTATTGTTTCAAAAATTTAAAACTTAAGATGATTTAGGGCAGAGACTATTATTCACACTGTTTATAAATAAGATGTACAAGCAGAGAATTTATATTTTTATAATGTATTCTATTTGTGTATATTTGAATGTGATCGGGGGTAGTTAGCCAATGAATTTACCATTTTTATTATATACAAGGCTGTAAATTAGAAAATACAGTATAAGCTACTGATTAAAAGTTGATACTTTTGTCTCATCTATTTTTGTCATTTCTATTTTCATGTTAACTCAATGTGTCTTCTCTCTAATTTTCTTGAAAATTTATGATTATGAAAACAACTTTAATACCTTAGGATGAAAAAGTAAAAAAAGGACAGGAGACATGAAGTAGAAAATAGCAATGTATCATGAACTTTTAATTGCGCTGTCCGGGACACCAGGAGCGATATTCAAAACAGACAAAAATGGAGGTCTAGAGGTAAGTAATGCAGGAATAAGAAAATTTTTCTCAGTTCCCAACTTTCTTTTTTCTATCTACCAATTATGAATTTTAAAACTGTTTTCCCGTTCCCGTTCCCGTGCCCGCTGTCAAAAGAACAAGTGGAAATCCACCTTTATCCAACTGTATAAACATCTCTTTCTTTTCCTTGTAAAAACCCTGTAACAATTTCATCACAGGCTAGCAAATCAAAACCAGTGCATCTAAAATACATTTAAATTTGCCCTCAATCCAGTTGAGGCTTGTCAAAAGCATCTCTGAAAAAATTAACCTTGTCTGGAGAAGTAAGTTTCTTACCTGAATTTTAAATATTTGTTTTTTAAGGTAACAAAGAATCTTCCGTTTGTTCATCCAAGCGAAGCAGAGCTCTTGGATAAGATTTGCAAGTTGGGTGGATTTTATCGCGGCTTTCAGCACTTCATTGAAACCTATAGTGTAGATTTATCTCCAGTAGATAAAGTTTTGAATTGTAAGTTTTTTATTATCTTCTCAGTCCTAAAAGTCCCATCAGAATCAAAATTAATTGGGGTGCTTATGGAGTCCCTTAGGCTCACAAAGTAGTTTTGAAATACAAATTCATTCCAAAGTTAATAATAAAATGAATAAAATTTTATTTTTTAAGGTGAAAATGAAAAACCTCTACGAGGCCAGTATCTACATGCCTTCTGTGCAGGCCTAACAGCTGTTTTGAGACCATACCAAGATTCTCTTGTACAAATTGAAGAACAGGTATTGTATCTCTTTCATTCTGAATGAATTCCTCAGTCAGAATCAGATGTTGACTAACACGTATTTCATTCATATTGTTTGCATTATAGGTTATGAAAGATCCATACATCTCCTTGTCATTTGTTTATCGGGGTTTAGAAGATGTATGTAGATTTTAAATTCATCACTAAGTTTTGGTGATTTTACAGGAGGTTCTATACAAAATATTCCGAATTCGTTTCTTGAGCTTGAGTGACACTCTTATTCTGTTACTTCCCCTGATTTTGTGCAAAGAAAATGTTAGGTTGTTCTGAATTTGCTAATATAATGAGAGAAAAAAAGAGTTACTATAATGTTAAATACCGTAATGCATTCAATAAATGCCCGTCTAATCAAAGAATTGAGTAACAATGAAAATAATAATATGATTGACATATTATTGGAAAGTTTTCGCGAACATTTAGAAATATCCCTTATTCTCTTTTGTTTTATAGTACTTCTTCATTTTTCCTGTTTTGGCTGGACTAATTGGAACAATTGAATCTCAGAAGGTATAGGATCAAACCCGTGCAAAACATTTTGATACTTTAAGCCCCCACCAACTAAATATGGCTTCCTAATGTTTGTTCCTAAAGAGCTATAAAACTTCTAAACTTTTTTCCATAATTTTTTTTGAATTTCCTTTTTTTATTTGTAAGTAGATAGTTTAAATTTGGAGTATTTTTTCTAAAGATTAAACCAGTCAAACAATTCATCCAACATTGGAATGTATTGTCTATGCTTTAGAGGTTGTCTATCGAGCAAAAGGTTATCACTGGTCAAAACTCTCTTAAAAATGTCTGAAAAAACGAGACATCCGGTGATATTTGTCTCGTTCAAACAAACCAATTTAAGAGACTTTTCTATAGAAGAACGACTGGTAACTTTTTGGCCGTTGAACTGGACAAAATGTTGGCTCAACACAGTGCCTTAAATAATTGTTTTTAACTTTTAGATTCACGGTTGTCAAGTCTTGGAACTTCTACATGACGAAGCTAACAGTGGAAACCCAACAGTGAAGAATGCTCTAATCAAGTATGATTGCTATATCGGTCAATAATAATTTCACTCAAATGGCACATTTAAGTACATCACAGTTCAAGAATATTTTGCATATTTGCAATGTAATCCCAGTCGGCAATAACTACTACAATGGAGCGTGTTTTCTATTGAAATTACATACATTATATTTGACGTTTCAATAGTAAACACTCTCCTCCAGAGATTGTTTTTGATGAAATTGCCCACTATGTCTGTTATAACCCTTCTTGATGATGTAAGAGTTATAGCAGAAAAGTTATAACAGACATAGACTATTTCAAAAACAACTGTGACCAAAACAAAGTAGGTTTAACCATATCAAAAATTACTGAATGCATATGAAAGGCAAAGAGTTGAATCGAAATTAAACTCTAATGTGTCATTTTGTAATTTTGAGTTTGAGTTATACCGTTTTAATGAATTTGTATTGCTCAATTTTTATTATTGTTTGTTTACCAGAATTTTGCATGCTTGTCATGGGGTACTTTTCAAGCAGTTATCAGCCTGGATGTTGCACGGTATTTTGTTGGATGAGTACCAAGAGTTCTTCATAACTGACAAAAATGTTGAAGAAAGTAAAAGGAAAAGGTACTCTTTCAATTCAGTTTCAATTCATGTTCACTTGTCCAAACCTCATAAAATAGACTGGAAGAACAAGGCATTTGATGAAATTTGCCTCGATTTTACAAACACATTTAAATAAGAGACTTTTCTATAAAAGAACGACTGATCATGAATTGAAACGCAAACTATACTTTTTATAGTGAAACTGATGAAGTTGATGGCGCAGTCTTGTCCTCAAACACAATTCTGAGAGGGGTCACTGGAAAGGATTTTATAGAAGAACTTCAGGTTAGTTCACACTGTAAAAAAAACTTTGTACATGTCAGTTGAGGCTTTACAATGTTTTACCAACTCTGAGTTCAGAGCCTATCCCACTTGTTATAGCTGTATTTAACAGTCTCGTAAGGTTTCCGGTAATCTAAGATGGTGAATACAAACTAATAAAGCAGAATTAGTATAGCCTATAACATATAATTCAATCCGATTTTCATTCATTTTGGAAGAAAACTGAGGAGGTTATCAGATTTAGTCTGATATTGTTTTGCCTGATAAGGGAAATAAGTGAATCAATAAAATCACTTTAACCGAGTGTCTAGAAATATCATAATACCATCACCATCGAGAACATATTCATCATAATACTTAACTCCTCCATTTTACTTTTGCAGCTTGATGAAGATATCTATGGAGCATCTCACCAAGAATCGAGAATATCTGTCGTGCCTAACATGTTACCTTCATATATGCCTGAAAGGGTAGCAGAGAAAGTAAGTTAGTAATTTTACAATTGTCCGTTATGAACGTTAACAGGACAGGACATATAGGAAAAAGTTATTTTGCATACGGCGAAAAGAGATGTACTTCTTTCTGGTTGCTCTTCTTTGTGGATCCGTGGCCGAGTGGATAAGGCGATGATCAAAAGGTCGGAGGTCCAAACTCGCTGCGAGGCTTTCGGTAGTGGAAATTGCTAATCACTGCTGCTAATTCTATAAGGCTCCTTTGTATGTGTTTTGCAAGGAAGGAAGGACATATAACAGTTCTTAAGAACTGACGAGGCTATCTTGGGTATCTAAAGATTATCAAAATGAATAAAACAATAAAAAAACCGAATGAAATTTGATTGGTTACAGTCTTCCTGTCCAGTCACTTCACGGGGAAAATTTGATGGACAGAATAGTAAAATCTCTGCGGATTGCGTGATACTTTTGTACTGGTCCTGTCCTATTTTAACGGTTAAAAGCGGAGTATCTTTCATTTACTCTGGGTGGGTTCCGAAACACCAGAACTATGGAACCTATGTGTATATTTTAATTTCGTTGGTTTTCTACCTTTGCAGATAATGTTTATTGGAGAGTCTGTGCAGATGTTGAAAGACACTGAAAATCTGAAGATGCATCACTATGACCAAAATATTGGTATGTCTATTGAACCAGTGGGAAAAAATATATATTAAAAAGTTAGTGTGGAAATAGTGTTTAACCCCCACCCCTCCCCCTGATGGGGTGGTGCTCTTGCCACAAGCACACGGTGTTTACCCCATATATTTATTACCCCCTGTTTCAACCAAATCAGCTTTTCGAGCTAAGCTTCAACGGATCTTGATGAAAATTTGTCCTCTTACAAAGTAGTTGTGTCATTTTTTATTTGTACTGTTTTCAAAATTAAACAAAATAGGAGATATTTTCTGGCCCACCATCCTCAATTCAATCTCTTTTTTCTCCAGGAGATTTACTTCATGGCCGCGAGAACGATTTTCTCCGCACACTCCACAAATTACAAGCGCAACAAGATTTTTCAATTCCCGCCTTGGAAGTCGAAGTTGATAAAATCAAATCGTGTGTTGCAGAGGTATATGCTATAATGCTTTCACAGACTCCTTAAAAGCGGTCTTGAAGATCCGATACTTTTTGTTAATGTGTGATCAAGTGCAAGCCGGACTTAAGGCACACAGTTCCGTTTTGAGAATGTCATCTGTGCCTGTTGTTTATTTTCTTTAACACTAGCTGCAATTTTATTTATTTTAGTCGCTATGGAAACTGGTGGTTGAAGACGCTGATCTCATAAAACACTTAAAGGTACCATTTTGTATTTGTATCGGTCTCTATAAAGTTTTCTATTATCATTATAAATATACTACTGCTGATCGATGTCACACTAAAGACATTGCTAAGAATACGAGAAGAAGTTTTTTCTCTTCTTTAGGTTTTATATAAGAAGTGCAGAGCGATGCGGAGAGTATACAAAGCCAGGTACAGCCAGGTTCCTAGGTACTCGATATTAAATGCTTGTGTTAATTTTTAGCTTTTAAAAGAGATGTATCTTTTGGGCCGTGGTGAATTATACTTGGTACTTATTGATCACCTGCACACAACAATGAAAGGACCCCCTTCTAACAATATGGCATACGGTAAGTGCAAATCCCCCTTGTGATGGTAGACTGGAGTAATCTTTATTCCGAAAACGGGAAAATCGGATTTTGGGACTTACGGGGGAACAAATTACACGGCCCCAGAGAATTCAGAAGTATTTTTGCTCCTAGAGGAAAATTCTAGAACTAGAATATTAATTCAGCATTTCATATATGTCTCACAATTTCTGGCCGATTTTTAGAATTTCTCATTCTCCAAAATGAAATTCAACGCAAAATTAGGTCAAGAGCTATGACACTTTTAATTCGATGGGGTTAGATTTGTAACTTAACCAACTAGGAGAGTCGTCTAAAAAAGTAAGACAGACAAAACTTATATCGCCGTTAACGTGCCTAACAAAACTGAAACGGATTTGAGGATATTAACAAAATTTGAAAGGTTAAAGAAAGGTTATAGGATTAATGTTTTGTTTTTTTTATTATTAATTTATTTCGAGTTGGTTTTTATATCTAGTATACAAAACTAATTCAGACCAACTATAAAAAG
>JAYRBV010027916.1:0-10313 GCA_036023255.1 Mitrocomella polydiademata
TTTTTTTGCGATGTGTTTCAATAAATAAAGCATAAGATAAAGGCTATTTGATTAAAAACATCTGCAAATGTTTCAAGGTTTCAATATAAATGGCCCGTTACACTTTGTAAACTTTGCAGTAGCAATTATTATATAGGAATCAAAGTATTTTATTTTTTCAATATAATTAATTTGGGCGCCCAAACTCGGTACACCGTTGCCGACTTTGGCCTCAATCAACCCCTGGTACTGTAATTGATTTTAAAACTTTCTTTTTTGCGATTTGTTTCTTTTATCATAAAAAACGGTGTCTGCAAAATTTTTGCCATCGTGATTTTGCTTTATGTCGGCTCGACGACGACAAAAGCTGAATGCCGTCGTAAATTCCGAGGTCTGCATTGTTTCTATAAAATGGGAGTCTGGAATACATGCAATTTTTTTAACATCAGAAGTAAAAAAATTTAAGAGAAATGGGAGTGAATATACTTGTATCTGAGTTAACTTGTTTCAAATCTAAGGGGGTGCACTCTTTGGTTTGGTTGCCAATACCAGAACCACAGGTACCAAAATTCCACTGGATGCAAATTGATAAACGCCTCGAGCTACTTGATGCATGTGTACACACATGGGTCAAATTAAGCAGTATGTTTTTAAAAGATACGATAAAATATTCATTATTCATTATTTTTCTAAATTTGCGATGAGGAAAAAACAACGGTGCAAAATTATTATACTAGCTGGTTTGCAAAAAAAAATTATTTTTACATGAATTGGAGGAATGAAAAGAAAAGAAATTTGGGACCAAAAAATTTAGGTCAAAAAAATTTCACAAAAAAAACAACATTTCATCAAAAAAAAGATTTGAAAAAAACAATTTTACTTTTTTTATTTTTTCGAAAATTTTGAAATAATTTCTCTCACAGCTCGCGGCTACCATTAATGCGTACAAACAAAATACGGCTTTTATTATATAGACTGTATATGAAATATTATCAATGCTCACATTAGCTTAATAAATGATAACTAGCACATGTACATTGCTTGCGCCATAAAACAATAATCAACAAAGTATGGGCGTTTTTAATACCATGCGCTGCGCGTCAGCACTTGACTTTCTAAAAAAAAAAAGGGACACTTTATTCAGGTTTTTGTTTGACGTCAATGATGTGAAGACTTTGCATTGAATCTTTGTTTGTTAACTGACGTTTTTGGAGTGAAATTTTATTTTCGTGGTTGGTGTGACCAAGACTGTGAGAAACCAAACTAAAAACTCTAAAATGGTCAGCGTGACATATACACACTCCAGTAATAATAATTAGAAACACATTGAGAAATGTTCTTATTAATCAAATTAATGAAATAATTACTGTATTAATTTTGTTATTTTTTTGTTCAAATGAATTTAGGAAAATACATTGTTGTGTTTTACACAGGTTATTATTTTTTTTCTTTAGAAACCAGATAGAATTGATCTGTCTTACTAAATAAAATGATTGGAAGAGCTGTATCAATCTTTGGAAGGGCTGCCACTCGTGGCACAACTCAACAAATGCTCTTGAGAGGTGAAAATGCTGCAGGAACTGTAAGACACTTGTTTTTTTTGTTTTGTTTTTCAGTTTAGCATTGTTCTTTAATATTGTAAATATTTCAATATAAAGTAGACGCCTTTTAATCTTTTGAAAATAATTACTTTGTCAGATCCCTGTACAATACAATAAATAATATCAAATCCAAGATACAAATCTAGTAGTTACTGGACAGAAAAATTAGAGAAAACTGCTGAAAAGTACCTGGAACTATGTTTGTTTAGCCACCTAGACTGTTTTGTTTTATATTTGTTTTTGAGAGCATTCTAGAGAACACAAAAATTCTTCTATCTGTGACAATCGCAGTTAAAATGCTATTATTATTTTTTGTTTAGAACATGCCATTCCAAACGAAAAACAAGACTCGACTTTTATTCGTCATCTCAGGATATTTGGGTTTTGGCTTTGCTATTCCCTTTATTGCAGTGCGCTTCCAGATGTACAAGAAATCAATGTCTTGAAACTGTGAAAGATTCACTACTGATTTATATGTAGAATTTAACAATTATGTACATGTTATGCTTTTATTGAAAGACAGACTTAAATTGTCTTAGATATTTGATTGTTTTTAATTGAGTGTTGTCTGATCCCTTTTACTAATTTTTGTTTGCAAGAAGAAAAAAATGCCAATTCTTTTGAAATTGATAGTACACAATTTTTGTGCTGCTTGAGAAAAATTGGGAAGATGATGATCTGCCATGAAACATTTAGATTAGCTGTTACAAAATTGACAAAGAATAAATACTTTCTTGTAAACGAATTAGTTGTGGACACACCGTTTAAAACAAAATAAAAAGAGAGAAAAAATGATAAAAACAAGTAAAAACACAATGAGTGGAAGTAGATGTAAAATGAGGTATTGCTTATCTTTTAGAAAGAAAATTAGATCAGTGACAACTTTTCAATAACGAGCTGCACTCCTCCTGAACACTTATGTTTGATCAAAATAATGGTTGAACAGCCACAACAATCTGAAAACACACCATCACCGACACCATCTAGAGCAATTTATGGATTTGTATTATATGTGGCATCCTATGTTTTGTACGGTATGAAATTCAAACTCAATTTTCCTACAATCTCTCAATAATAAAATATAGAAATCTAAGAGGGTATCCACTTTGTATGTGTCCACAAAAATGAAAAACATAGGTAGCATGAATCTTGCTGTAACTCAAATGTAAATAAGTTTATTTATTTATCAAATTACTATTCCTTGATTCAAGTTGTTCCTGAGAAATATTAAACCGAAGCCAAGTTTCCTTTCTACTGCACTGTTTGTTCATGATTGCTGAGACTGCTTTTTTCACGATTCACATAAACATGGACAATTTTTTTTACTTTTCACAGAACTTTTTTTATCATCTTCCTAGTTTTTCATTATTATAAAATCATTTATTCTATTCTGTTCAGGAGCATATATTATGTGGGCTTTACTCCCTGATTCGTGGCTCAACGCACTAGGAATAACCTACTTGCCAGCAAGGTATACTCATATTTGTTTTTTCTTCTTACAGTGTGATCAAGAAAGAATAGTAATAAGTTACTTTTTCATCTCGTCTCATCGCAAAAATCGATTCAAAACTAATTGATTTATTCAAAATATAACTTATATAACTATATATCAAAATACCACAAAAACTTACGATGTTAACTTTGTTTTGTCAGCAATTTGGTCAGAAAGAATACCATAAAGAAAATCAGGATAATTTCATTGCTGCATGAAACCTGAATCACAATTCTCGCCCTCTCCATTATCCCTTTTTCCTGAACTACAAAGTGTCCGTAAAATGGTTAGAACCCTACATGTGAAAATCTGCTTACCCTCTCTATTGCCCCTTTCATTTCCAGGCATTGGGTGATAACATTCCCTATGTTGATGTATGTTTTCATTTTCCTCGTTGTTGTTGTTTATGGGAGTTCGTACGTCATAAATTCGAGAGACATGTGGAATGAAACCATGGTCAAAGGTAAACCAATCATTAAGGAGAACTGAATCTTTGAAATTATTACCATAGAAAACTTTTAAAAGATCGAAAAAGTTTTGCTCTCTTCAATTCTCTACAAATTTAAGAAAAGATGATTTTTACTTGGTAATTTTTCCCAATAAGGGGCATTCAAAAAGTACGTCCGCTCAAATCTGCCGATTTCTGACACAAAACAATGGATGTTCGATTTTACTCTGACCTCTCCGCTTTCGGACGAACGTACTTTTTGAATTCCCCCTAAGTTAAGGTGATTTTCAAGGCCAGCATTTATATGAAAAATCACACTATAAATGTATGGTACAGGTTTTTTCAAAGAATTTATTATTGATAGGACAATTTGTTTATTAGATTCTGAAGTTCCATCATGCCGTGAAGACTTAACTGATTTGGATGCGCCTGTTGATGTTATTCCTTCACAGTTGTCTATTGGTAGACATTCGTTACGAGAACGTAAACCGACTCAAATAACGTAAATAATTGGTGATTCAGATTTAACTCATTGTCGCGATCGCTATACAAAACAATCTGAGAGAATTCAAGGTTGATGACCATGAAAAACGAGTAGAAAGCTTTGTACTATGGAAAGAATGGAAGTCAATCATGTCTTCAAGCTTGAACCCTGACATACGTAAATTTGGCAATTTCCGGAAGTTCAAATTATCATATTTTTAGTTTGGTAAATGCTATAGGGGTAATTTTTTCACCAAATGATCACAAATTTAATACTCAGTTTAGAACAAGAATTTGAGACAATACAGATAAACTTCACTTTTGACCTATTTCCTCATCCCTGCCCACTGTGCGGTTATCTGTATATCACCCAGAACTCCTTCAAAGGAATTCAAAGAAATAATATACTTTATTCGGATAAACTTTCACGAGTCAAGAAACTCACGAAATTTTTTATATACAGTATAAACTTTCTCGAACACTGATTTTGAACTTTATTTTTGGTAATAGTATAGTATATATAAACCTTTAATTTCGACGAATAAACTTTCGCGATTCGGCGATTTGGACAACTTACACTGGATAAGCTTTCACGAATGGTCATTTTCAAAAAAATCACGAGACAAACTTTCGCGAAAAAAGACCAAAATTCGCCTATGTAACATTTCATTGTGTGTTGTGTAAAATAAAGGGTTAAGAGTTTTCGTAAACACAAGTTGCAAGATATTGTGATACTATTATGGAATTGTGAGAAAATTTATGGAATTATTTTATTATAAAACTCATTATATTATGATTAGAACACATAAAATAATCACTCTAGTAGAAAAATAACATTATAAATAAAGTCCCCCAGTGAGGTGTCTAAACTAGCTATAAATAATTTCTTAAATTTATAAATTACTTTCCTAACAATGCGACAGTACATCCAACAGCTACCTGGTTTATTACCTGTTTGTATTGGGAGATATTGACTCATGAACTCTGTACACTAATAATAATCCTAATTACTTTCAATCGTTACATTTGACATTTTGGCGAGAAGCTACAAATCAACACAACAATTAGAAATTAATACTCAACAGTCAAGAGATCATCGTAAAAAATTGGCAAGCTCTTTCATTCCTTTCGTCCTCTATTGATGTTCTATGGATGTTTTATGGATGACTTGGCATACGCTTGTTTTTTACGAAAGTAGTTTAGGTATTGTTGTTCATCTAACAAAAGTTTCCCGCAGAAGTGTTGGTTCCAATTCGAAGCACTCTGACTGACTGCCATTTTTTCTGTTGTCATAGTGATCCCTTTGGTCGGGTAAGTCAGTGAAATATCCCCTGATCCTTCATCGTCGGGGTCTTCAGCCTCTTCATCGGTGAGTAAACGTCCTAAGAACTTTCTTTTATGTAATTCAAACTTGTTTGCAGTATGTGTTCCCATAGTAATCGGCATTCCATCACCCGATTGGAATGCAATGTCATTACTAGAATATTCTTCCCCCCGAAGTGTTTTCATGAAAATTCCTCTCGCGTCTCCTATTTTGTTGGTACTGTTCTCTCCAAGGAGAAGATCTTCATCTAGCGAAAATTTATCTTCTTTTACAGTTCCTGTCCCATCGAGACAATCTTTTTCGATATTCTCTTGCATCTGTCGAAATTCTCGTAATTCCCTCCAGTAGTCTTCGCCCTCGTAACCAATCTCCGTCCATAGGCTGGCGTTGAAAAACTCGTACAACTTCACGTCAGCCTGGTTCCACTTCTTTATGCGTTGCCGGAGATCGTCCGAGATATCCTTGCTGTTCCACGTGTTCTCTGAAGTGTGGTGGAATTTCAGATACAAAATGTCATCCAGTTGCCAACACAATCTTCTCTTCAACAATACAAGACTCTCGTCTAAATGTTCGTAGATTAGTACTAGGGAGAATTTATCGTACAATTCTTGAATAGCTTGTTTTATCACATTGGTTCGATGGTAATCAGTTGTTGATAAGCCCAAATCGAAAAACTGCCCGTTTTTGATGAGGTTCAGCGTGTCCTATGGAAGAAAGTGGTAAAATTTATTTTTTTAGAAAATTATTGTTTAATTATTTAACACTTCTTTTATTTCACGATTCTCAAAATAAAACTCGCAAAATCTGATCATCTTAATCATTCGCGAAATTTGCAAAATCACAAAATTTTCCTTCTGCGAAATCTTTTTTCTTCTTTTTTTTATAGTAAAAGGTTGAAATTTCAAAATTAAATTCAAGCAGGCGATAACTTTTGGACTTTTTCAACGCAATGTTTAAGCAACGAGATAAAAGACTGGAGTTCGACTAATGGAATGCGCAATATAGTCATGAGAAAAATTATATTAAATTTATTTTTTAAAGCGGAAAATTGATCTTGTTGGTTCAAGAGCGAATGATATAATAGCCTAGGAACTCGTCTCTGACCTCTCACTTCTTTTTGATATCGACGCTGGCTAATTCCCGTGAATTTTTTTCCCGTTTGGAATCCCGCCTAAAGAGCGACTCCAGTCTAATGATATAAGAAACTCGTATTAGCCTGTACCTGACCTTCCCGTTAGGGCGATACGGACGAAAATTTTCCTTTCCGTAGCGAACGTTGATTGATACATGCTAGAAACGTTTGGATTAATTAAGCGATTTTAATAGGTCACATGATTGTTTCCTAAATTCAAGACAGGAATCGCCGTTCCTTTTTTGGCTCGATTCCATGGCATTTAGGGCGGAAAGAAGAAGAGTGATATCAACGGATCGGTAGCTCAGTGGTAGAGCTATCGCCCGGCAAGCGAGAGGTCGTGGGTTCAAATCCCACTCGATCCACAGTGTTTGGAGTACTTGTCTCAGTCAATTGTGAATATATATCACAATTGTAATTATAAGAAGAATCTACCTTGAACCTCTTCCTTTTTATAGCTCTTCGTATGTAGAATTTTGGATCGCCAAGAAAGTCTCCCAACTGATCCGTCGTGTTCCAAATCTCCAGTAAGCTACCAAAGTTCAGATTATTAAAAGTCGTCTCTAGTTGAGTTACAGGATCCCGCAGGAGTGTTATGTATACCGATCCGGGGTACAGAATATTATCCATGATATCGTAATTGTATCTAGCATGATTGGCAACAATGTTGGGTAGAGACCCGTTCAACAGTGTAATGTCTATATACTTCCATTGAAACCTCATAGGCCACATGAAGGTGGACAGGCCGTCACTGGGTAGGGCAATATTGAGGTTGTTCAAATCCCCGTAACGATTGAGAATGTTGGTGAGCACGTTACTGCCAGTAAAGTGTGTCTTGAGAAAAGCGATGTTGTTGGCAGGTGATTTGCATTTCTTTTGCCTGGAATGATAAGATCGGGTATATATAGTATAATTTTGTATTACTTATTTTCATACTGGCACCGAATTAGACCTTTAAAATGAGACGGTTCGTTTACTACTTATTTGAGGTAATTTACGAAAACCTAATTTTTGCTAATAAGCTCTTTATAAAGGGTATACACAAGAATGCACGCTGCACCAGAATGCCGTGCGGTACGGAAAAATAATTTCCTGCCGTACTACTATGACTGTCTATCAAACTTTGATTAAAGAAGAATCTGCAAATTCTTTTTTAATCAAAGTTTGATAGACAGTCATAGTAGAGAATGAGTGGAAGGTAAGTTGATTCTATTCCACTTCCCTGGTTGATTGACCTCACTAATTAAAATAAGAATGCAAGTTTTTTGATTACCTCGGTAACATTGGCAAAGCTTGTTTATTTTGAAAATTTTCGTGCCACATCAAATAATCATTGACACCTTCAACCTGTACGTCCCTGTCTTGACCATAATCAACTTTGGCTTTCCTGGTCGACCGTATCTTCAAACCCGTTGATGTTTTATGGTAAATGATGTGTTCTTCCTCCCTGTTGTTATTACCAGACGTTTCCCCCTCTTCCATTTCATCTACTGCGTTTTCTAGTGATTCCCTGACCTTCCTCGCATGTTGCAACCTATTATATCAAATGATGAGATGACGACTACGTGGATTGGTTTTTTAGTGTGGTATAACTGTTCATATTCACTTATAACCCAGTGTATGATGCATCAAAACAACGATACCTATGGTACGCCAAAAAGACTACGACTACAGAATAGATACTTATGAAAAATAGTTTTCTTTTGTAAACTGACTAGAGCAGATCAATGCCGTACAAATATCTCTTATGAGTCTTAGTGTAAAAATTTCTAGAAACATGTTAGGGATTTTACGAACCTGTCCAATTGTTCTTTTATCTTAATAACATTAAAGCGAAAATCCAAATACTTCAATTTCTTCGCATAACCACTAGCGAGTCTTTCCCCATTGAAATCTTCGCTCTCCTTTATTTGTTTCCATAGTAACATCATGATTGCGAGGCTCCAAACAGCACAGATTAACAAGAGACACATCATGCGTCTGTGGTTGGTGACATTTCTTATACGCATATCATTTCATACAAAAATGAAATCAATGTTCTCATCCACAAAGCACCTTGGATGGAATCAACACCAGATTATTCATTGATAATCCATTTTGTTGTTATACTATGATTTTCAGATATATTTTTTATTTCAAATTTCTAATGCTTAATCTGTATTTATTACGGCTTTGTAAAATGCTACGCATGAAAATTTTGATTAAAACAATAATGCTTTACAAGGTAAAGTAAAGTACCTTTCCTCTAGACCAAAGTAAAGATCTAAATATAAATGTTACACTCAAAAGAACCATAGTAATAATAGTTTATAAATCATTCAATATGTATTACCAAGGACATTATAAAATTGTATGATAACCTTGGCATTACTGTTAAATATTCTAATCACACCACGAAATCTTCCAGAAAACAACAAAAATTAATCACATTAATAAACGGATTCCCGCATACAATTTACCATAACTCTTATTTGAGTTTGAAAGTCGCACCTTTCGAAAAGAAATCGAAATTTATCGCAGAGACCGCAAACAAAATACCTTCTTGCTATTATGCCGATAATGAGGTGAAGAAGAAGAAGAAGAAGCTTTATGTACTGTTGGTCAATTTCATTGCTCAGTGAGCATTATGTTTCTGTTCGTAACAGGTTGAACTGTTTATACTGATATAGTGCGTATTGTAACCACCTTCTATGTTTCTTTCTTTTAAAAAACTCTCTAATCCCTATCTCTAGCCCAATTTTTAGTTTTAGTTTTCGCGCGGTGGACATTTCGAATCATCCAACATAATTGTGCGTATATCTAATAAAATATAGTGTAGTAAGGCAAATTTGGTGAAGCTTGTGCCACAGATCACCGTCTGTGAAATAAATAGCGTAACTGATTAAACGTAAATTGGACTAGAAGTTGTAAAGATGAAATATAGCAACTTCGTGTGGATTCCTTTCCGCTTTCACTTTCTCGCACTTTTTTGTTATCATGATTCCGCGCCAATCCCGGCCATATCATCGCAGCTAGTCGTCTTGTACCAATCACCAACATGTTTCAAATACTTTTGAATGATTCGGTTAAACTGCAGTTAACTCCCTCTCTCCCGTACGTATTTTTAGACTGAACCAATCCTTTCCAAACCACACACGGTAAAAGATTTTCTATTTTAAAAGTTCTTTCTTTCTGCTGCTGGAGTCCATCAAAAATTCCCGTAAATCCCGATTCCCCGATTTTACCGAAAGAATTGACTCCGGATTAGGGATGAATCAAAACATTACCATTCTAAAGCCGCCATCTTTCTTCGCGAAAATGACTCATTTCATATTTTCTAACCGATTGCGTACTTAGTATGACGCTTATTTCTCCGTACTGATCCAGTTAGGATAATTTGTAGCTGTAAAAGTAGCCATTTTACTTTCGACTCATTCATAGAGAAGGCGGCGTTGTTTTTCTCAAAAAAAAGGATTCCGAAGTTATCGTAAAGTAATCATGCCGAAGATAAAGTACGGTGCCAGATTTACCAGAGAAAGATTGGCTCTTTATGTAGCTGTCGCAATCTCATTCATG
The DNA here is from genome assembly GCA_036023255.1 of Mitrocomella polydiademata. NCBI lineage: Eukaryota > Metazoa > Cnidaria > Hydrozoa > Leptothecata > Mitrocomidae > Mitrocomella > Mitrocomella polydiademata. The sequence continues at coordinate 10,015 of JAYRBV010027916.1, forward strand.
TGTATTGCTCTCTGTAATGCAACATCATCCTGGCTTTTAAAAGATTGGAAAAAGGTAAACAAAACAAGTTTTTTTTTGTATTTCAGCTTCAGATGATATATTGTACAGTTGTATAATAGTTCTTGTTGTATATATAAGAGGTTTGAGTAATCACGGTATATATAATATTTATTTGATAGAACGGAACATCACATTCCAATAGACCTTTTCATATCACACTGCCAGTCAGGGAAAGATTCCTAAATAAGACACACCTTACAGTACTGCCTAAATAGGACACTGTGTCCTAAATAGGAAAT
>JAYRBV010027927.1:0-10313 GCA_036023255.1 Mitrocomella polydiademata
AACGTTCTATATTTATAAAATGAATCGATAGAAGCAAAAAAATTAGGGGGGTAGTTTTTCCCTCAATTCCCCTTTAAGGCGAACAGGGAGGTTGGTTTTTAAAGTTTGTGGTAATTAACGCGAATCAAGAAATCAGACTATTCAATCAACTCGAATTATGGCTGGTTCTCAAGTTGTATTTTTATTACTTTAAAGGGATTAAATTTCGCGGTTCAGCCTATTCGCGAAATAATTTCAAAATATTTCGCGGATAGTCCAAAATGTAATTTTTTGCGGAGATTTAATTTCGCGGATCGGTCTGTTCAAGCATATTTCAAGAAAATTAAAAAGACAAAAGCAAGAAAATTAAGGGTAAAAACGACTTCAGAGTTGTTATTGTTCTATAGAATTGATTAGAGAACGTGAACAAAAGTGTTATTTTCTTGCTCTTTTAAATGTTTCAATTTCGTGGATACGACTGCTGTTTTCAATTTTTCGCGGAGACAAAATTTCGCGGATGGTTTCTTACTATATTTTTCGAAAGATTAAATTTCGCGGATGGTTTCTTACTATTAACTATTACGAAAGATTAAATTTCGCGGATAAGGCCAAAATCCGCGAACTTTAATTCCTTTAAAGTAGGAAAGAAAAACCGAAACAAAGGAATTGCCAAATGGGGTTTAGAAGGTGTAATTTAGTGTAATCTTTTTTCCAGGGGTATTTGAGTATTAGTTTTTGTTGCGAATTTGGCCCAATTTCGCATTTTCAATCAGTTAAGACTTCCAAAAATGTCACCAAGGTCATTTGAATTTGAAATAAATTATCCAACCCCCATGTATGGATCAAATATTGATTAGCCCATTAGAGGTTCCATTGTGAGTGTGCAGAGATATATGTGTATAAATATTTGGGAGCACTACTTGACAATGCAAACTCGGACGATGATTAAAAATTAAATGAACATTTCATGGTAAATATTTAGTCTCTTCGCCGAATCAAATTTCCCCAGAAAACTAAGACATTTACTTTTATTGCACTAAAAGTTGAGGTGAATGTGGACAGGCTAGATAAATATTTGTTGGTGTTTCTTTTTACGTACATCGATTATTGTTGATTGACTACGGCTATAATTTATTAGTTAATAAAATCAGCATATGTTTAAACAGCCTTCATAGAGCTTAGATTTAAAACTTTATTATATTTACTCTGAGTATATAAGTTGAAGAGCCTACATTGACAGTGTCGTAGGGGTACATAACGAGACCTTTTTATGTGCTCAACTACGGTCCTCGAGAGCAGAACCTATGAAGGTCTCAATCAAGGAGTCCTTTTGGAGCCTCAATAACTGTCTTCGAGAACAGAACCTAAAAAGTCTCGTTTTAATCGAGACTTTGTGGGATCCTAATTTTTAGACCATGAAAGGTCTTGATCAAGAACGAGTCCTTTTGGGGTCTCTAAATACGGTCCTCGATAGCAGAGCCTAGAGGTCTCGTATTCTTTAAGACCTCTTGGGGTCCTAAGTGTTTTAGTATATTGTATTACCTAAACTGATTTGCTAAAGGTGTTTTTGAAATTCTCTTATTATCCGTTCAATGAGGATGCTATTTTTCCGATGAACCTTAATAAACGGTTCCTTACAAAGGTTAATTTGATCTTGTCGCCGACAATATATATACATAATTTACTATACATATACGAAACAACACTGTTGAAGTTAGACGGGAAACGCCGTCTCTCGAGAAGTGAAAAAGTATAGACAGGTATCCTGGCTATGTTGAAGTGCGAGGAATTTTCATTTAAAAAAACTCTAATTATAACGATGAAAAGTTAAGATAAATATAATTTTTGAAGAATTTACAATATTTTTGTCAAATAAAAAGCAATAAATATTAAATAAATTTTGGACAAAATTGTGTATATGGCTTTCACACGAATATATTTGTTTTTTGTATTACATAAATGTCCAGAAACTTTAAAATCTATATTTTGACTAATAGTGGTTCATAAGTAAGTAAACCATTAGAAAATCTAAAAGGTTATAGGTTGCTTTTGTGGTTTCCACAAATATTTTCCTTCAATTTCTCATTTCTCATTTTATTTAGGACGAATATATACGTCGTCCGTAGCGAACTTGTTAAAAGGTAAAAAAACAGTCCCCATTCTAGGAGCTGCTTTAATCTTTCAAGTAAATATAACCACGTAACGTTGAATTGAATCATTAAAATTTAATAATAAAGATTACTAAATCTATGGAAGGTAGAAAGGTTATATACATACATTATAAATATATCCAATATTGGTCAAAGTTTGAATTCAATACAGTTTTCCAATCAAAAGAGTTAAACTGATTTTTCCGGTTAAAACTTTTGCACACTTAAATACTAGCAACTTCCTAACTGTTAATTTACGAAAAAAATTATACCGAAAAGAAAGCTTTTATTTGGATAATTCGAGAAATTAAAAACCTCGAAAAGAATTAAAATCACTAATTCGCGAAATTAAATAGCGCTGCGCAGATACTCATGAAATATGATGATTGCTCCCGATTTGCAAAAACCAAAATAATTGCCAGTCTTATGAAATTGATCATAAATGAATTCCGGTAAAATGTCAAGTTCTTGAAAACCTTAGAAATGGAACAACTAGCACTTGACCAAATTCCAAGAAGAACAAGTTGACACTACTTGTCATCATTGCCTTCTGTCACTCCGTCCGTCACCGTATTTCAATGTAATAGTTGATCCCACCGAAGTTTGATGTCCCAACCCAATGCATCGTTCTTAACTAGAACACCGTGTGAAGTCACTGAAAAAAATCTTAGTACAAATGAACAATTCTTTATAAAAAGGTTGCAAAGCATTTCGCAGGTCGCTAGCAAAAAATTGGTCCTTGTACGTTTTTAACCAGGTAATATTTTCTACCCTGACTACCAGAATCTTTCGTCGCACGGGAGTAGCGTCAGTTACCGTGTGCGGTTTGGAAAGGTTTGGTTCAGTCTAATCTTTTCATAAAATGAATATTACCCTTGCAGCAAAACGAGTAGTCTAATTCGCAGACCTTGATAAAAACACAATGCATTAAGACAACTCCGTTTCGCAATGTATGCAAATCAGACTACAAAACGAGTCGCTGTTTAAATAGTTTTTTTTCCATATTTTGAATATACTTAAAAAGAAAAAAGTGTTTGAGGTTCAGTTTAACGGCAATTTTTGCGGGATTAAAATTTTGCGGTTCACGGTACGGAAATTAGAAAATTTTGCGGGAAGAAGTTCATTTTCTTTTTTCCAACTAGATTTTTTACTTTTCTATCTCAGTTTCAAGATATATTCGCACGCACTCCTATCATCTCAACAGGATTGCTAGTTAAATTCAAATTTCAAATTCCAGGGTTTTCCAGGATTTTCCAGGGTATCTTTCTCGATTTTTCCAGGGTTTTGTCATGGAAATTCCAGAGTTTTCCAGGGTATTTTTTTTCAAATTCATAGGTTTTCCCTTACGTGGGTAAATATTCGTATGGATTAATTGTTGCGGTCGTCAATAATTTTTAATTTGCGTAAATGCATTCATATACGTGATAATAAAATATTTTTCTTTGAACATTATGAATTCCAAGGTTTTCCAGAGTCTTCGTGCACTTTTTCACTAAATTCCAGGGTTTTCCAGGACGCTGGAATCCCTGCTTAAGTATGTTTGCACTTTTATTACGCATTGATGTAATTTGTTACTTCCATGAGATTCATGTTAAAAAAATCTGCATACACAAGCCCTCCTCTCGCTTATGCTCTTCTCTTCGAGCGCGAAGCGAGAGCGTCGGGTCCAGCCCGATTTATGTTAGTCCAAATATTTGACTAAGAAGAGCGGATTGTCTGAATTCAGCCGATTATTATGATCGAATTGTAAGAGTTTTATAGCTCATGCGCACCGTAGGGAATCGACGTGATAAGTATTCAAACAAAGGAATTTGGTGATAAAACAGAGTATTATTTGCAAGTGAGTGTCACCTTTCTATACTAATAATTTACAAGTTACATTTAAACTTTCTTACAAAACATTAATAGATTTTGTGAAACCTGATTATTGTAAACTTGTCTCTTTAAATCGGGCTGGACCCGACGCTCGCGCTTCGCGCTCGAAAAAAAGAAGCATAAGCGAGGAGGAGGGATTGCCTGGCTATATGTATTACGGTATTTCGGGAAATGGCTATTTTTTAACGGAATTGAATTTTTGCAAAGTAAAAACTCACGGGCAAAAACTTTATCTTCCACGTCAACCATTGATTGTGGTAATGGGTAGTTGAGAACATCTCGTCTGTCATCAATCTCGGTACACTCTGGTAAAATAATCTTCTGCATGTTGAAATGTTCCGAACTCTTTGTTGTTTGATAGTAATCACGGGGAATCGCATACCAATACTTGTCCTTGGGGTCGCGCATTGAATATACATTATCCTTGCTTGATTTTGCAAAAACCGCACCTGTTGATTTATCTTCTCCAATCACCAGATCGAGGCGATGATGAAAACCTAGAAGGCCAATTTTCGTGATGCGAATACAACCATATTATTTTAGTTATTCTGCTATATAGTTGTCACGGTTTAACAGAGAAGAAAAATATTTGTAATTAAAACTGCCACCAAGCTAGTTAAAAAAGTGACATTCTCATCAGACGATAGAACTTTTTTCTGGGAAAGCCTATTCCAGGGTAATCATGAGAGTTCTATGGTTGCCTTTATAATCAAAACTTTATACTAAAAAACCATATTTAACCCAACCAAAGTTAGGGAGCGTAAAATCCCTGAAATAAATGGTATTATCAATAGCAAAGTTGCGATCCCACTCGATCCCTTAACTTTGTGTTATTTTGTAAAGCAGAGAGAAATTCAGGAAAAGGCCAAATAAACTGTACTTTTTAAATCGCCCTCTCACTTGGGTGATAATCTACAGTCGGTGTCACAGGGTACTGACATACCTATCCAAGTGTTTCCAAGGTCATATGATACCAAACATCCGGAGCATCTAAAAATGTTAAGTTGAAGTGAATCAAACTATTTTTAGACTTTGGCTTAAGCGAACTGATTTTCGTGGTAATATTCTTCGAAGTGGTATTTACGAAAATTAATCGAAATTTGGTACGGGCCCGTTTTGCCGGGCTGGCTTTTCTCATATGGCAACCCCCTTAGTGCGCTTATAGGCAGATATATACAGGTTATATGAATTGGAAAAGACCTACTCTATGGTTTAATTTTTATAACAAAAGCTCGTTTTTTAAGCACGAAGTAATAAATGTTTATTATAGAAAGTTACCGGTTGCAATTACAATTAAAAGGCAACATACGTCTCAAAAGATAATATAATAGACCTTTCCCGAAATGCCGTTTATACATAATTCCTACAAAATTGTTTATCAAGATATTGGATAATGACTACTGATTCAAGTAATCACTTCTCAAAAAGGGATCCATTGCACGCAATAGACCTTTTCCAAAATACCGTTTATACCGGTTCCTACTATAAATCTCGGTTTCAAAAAATATTTGCACGTGACCCTTCCGTATCAAAGGTGTTTGAACCTTTATTCCACATTGATGAAATTTGTTACTCCCGTGAGACTTAAGTACACAACTACGAGGCTAATCATAGGAATCTAAATAAACGGTATTTCGGAAAAGGTCTATTCCAAGTCTGCGCTTTAAAAAATATATACCCCTTAGCTTGATACATTGAACAAACATACAATTGTCGCGATGTTGTTGCGTAGAATAACGAACGACAATAAGATTCTGAAATTAAAAAAACAAATTAAAAGGTGAAGTACCGGCAGTTTTTCAAGCTACTTTATTTGGAGAACATTTCGCTTAGCGAATTTCTTCTGGAAAAACTTTTGCGAATCCACAAACTTGTAAAAATATTAATTTACGTTTTCGCCGAAACGGACACCCTAGACTAAGCTTAACATTTATTTCTCCAAACATGAATAAACAACACGAATCTTTGGCGGATAAACGTTTTGCGAATCGGCGATTTATTACACTGGATAAACCTTCGCGCGAATGATCATTGCTAAAAATACAAAATTTGCGAAATTTATCCAAATTAAGTATTCTGAGGCATAATGGTGGATTGGTTTCCCTGAATCAACCCTTAATTGGTTGATTTGGTTGATAAGATTTTTAAAGGATTTGATATTTTTGTTACCATAACGACCATAAAAATCGCTTACCGGGAATCTCAAATGTTGGATAATTTTCTGTTGGATACACACCAGATTTATTTGTCACGTAATCTTCAAAGGCTGAACAAAAAAAAATGTGAAGAAAACTGCTGTAAAAACCATCAGGGGTCGGTAGTATTTCATACGTACATATGTGACAATAAAAGATATAAATGATTCAAAACTGACTTTTAATTTTAACCCTAATCATTACCATATTTGGAAGATAACACTTGGCCAGCATGTATTTTACAGATCAAACTGAAAATGCTTAAAATGTTCGATATTGTTGGGAATATCTACCATAATACTAAGTCTAAAGTTAGTATTCTTTATGGTCCTAGAAAATTCAGTGCTATACTCAGACCGTCATTCCTACCGATTGAACGGTAGGGCGCCCAAATAATCAGCCCAAAACATAAAAAGTCAAGAGTTTCTTTCCTTTTGATTGAACTTCTCTGTTCGTTGATAAAATAAAGGAATTTACCACAAAAACCTTTATATTTTGTCTTGGAAATGCATTTTCTGGCAAACCCAGAACACTTTTAAACACAAAGTCATTCTAAATTATTCGTTTACTCTAAGATCCAACCTTTTAGTTTTTAGTTCATATGAAGTATAGTAAGTGGATGTCTTTTATCAGAAGTTAATTATGATTTTACACACCATTGTTGTTTTGAAACAGCAAGGCGTTTAGTGTAATAAGTAAGGGGCCTGCTTGGCTAGAATCTGACCTAATTTGGCAAAATCGATTTCCTATTAAGTCAAAAAGTTTCGCAGGGAGAAAGTTTCGCGGTTGTCCACGAAATCTTTCAAATAACACCATCCGAAACTGTTGTACTTTAAAATCGTGTTTTTTTGATAATTTTGGCTGGATGCAACCGCGAAAGTTAATTCACGCTACATGCATGCAGCCTTAGCAGAATCGCGAAAGATAAAGCATAAGCATTATTTCACTGATTTCTTAGGGAAAAACCGGGAAGATTTATTCTAAGTTTTGCAAAATATGAAAAGTTACAAAAGTAAAGGAGGAGGAAAGAACAACTTACAGTGACATACGTAACCATCACCTAACATCGGGGGTATACACGCACAATAGAATTGATCTCGCACACTGACACACCTTCCGTTTGATGAACAATTATGCTGAATACCCTTACAATTATCAACGTCTAAACAGAAAAACCATGAAAACATTTATATATCATTACAACAACCAAAATTTGAAATTTACCAACTGTTATTTAAGATGATCAATCTAAAACCAAGATGCATTATAGGTACATACAAAGTGCCTTAGACAAAATTACAGTTTGTAATGGGGATACATAAATTGTATTACCGATCGCCACAGGAAAAACTCCAATTCCCCTCCAATGTTATTTAGTGGAAAAACACAGTGGTTACTTTTTAAAGGAAGAAACTTTCGCGATTTCGCGAATTTTGGCCAAAATCGCGAAAGTTTATTCCCGCGAAATATTTCAAAAGCAAAAATATTCCTGAAATTGCCTTTTTATGAAGTTCAATAGGGGTCATTCGCGAAAGTTTATTCTAGCGAAAAATCTCAAAAAGGTCAATCGCGAAAGTTTCTTCCTTTAAAGTAAGTCGATGTTGATGTTAAATGTGTAGTGGCATACGTTACTACAACTGTGGTATTCCGCTAAATAAATTGGATGAGGATTGCAAAATTTTCCAAGGATATCTCAATAACAAATTTCCAAAAGAAATGAAAAGTCTTTTTATTTATATAAAAAAGTTGGTTTCTTTTCTGGGGCATTCTGGCATACCGGAACTTATTTGCAGTTGCGTATTTAGAACAAAGGCAATTGCGATGGAGTGTCTTTTAATGGCTGCGATTTCCTTTTTAATTGTTAATCACACTCCTCAGCAGATACCGCCACTGTATTTGTCAATAGAACTTTTCAGAAATACCGTTTTTATATGTAGACTAGCTGGTTCCCAGCGTCGCAAGGACGCTGAAGAGACTGCTTACGCATAATGCATGAAACCCGTCGTTAGGAGGCACGTCCTTCGGACTTTTCGCACAAAAAAAAAGAAAAGGAAAAAGAAAATTGGAAGAAAAAATTTAGCAAAAAGATTTTTTTTCACATGAATTGGGGGAATGAATTTTTTTTTTTTTTTGGACCAAAACAATTTAGGCCAAAACAAAATTCCCCCCCAAAAAAAAGGTTTCACCAAAAAAAAAATTCACAGCTCGCAGCTACCATTAATGCGTAGAAACAAAATACGGCTTTTATTATATAGATTCCAAGATTAATATCATCTTCATGTAATTGAGTCTCGTAGGAGTAAAAAAATTCGATCAATGCATCATAAAAGTGTAAACAACCTTGACATCATGATAGGAGCACGTGCAAATATTTCTTGAAACCGAGATGGATCTTAGGAATCTACGTATAAACGATATTTGGGTAAGTTAAATTTTTAAGTTAACTCTTACCATAGTCGATATGAATTTTAGTTGCCGCCATTCGATAACGCCCATACACTTCTCCATTTGAATAGTTTCCTATAAGTCCACGGCATTGAAAATATGCAACGCATCGGACCACTCCTAGAGACTCTACACACGTGAGTGTCTGGTTGATTTCATCTAACCTGTCAATCGACAAATCCAAAACCATCGTAACGACTTGCTCCCCGATAGAAAATTCATCATTTTTCTTGGAGACGTATTGGAACATAAATTTGCTGGTATCGGTGGCAACGCGAGTGTCGCTTACAACTTCATGGAAATGCATCGTCTCGTAGTATTTAAGGGAATGGTTGGTACTACACGTTATTGTTTCTTTTCTATCGAATGTTCCGAAACCTAATATATAGTGGACAGTTTCTCCCACATTGTCAATTTTAAGCTCGGGTGACAAACCTAAAAATGGTAAAGATAGATATTTTATTATTAAAAAAGGAAACATCCCCGAAACCTTTCAAATTTGACGCGTCATTTTTCTCGCGGGTAAATATTTTGCTGTGTTAATCTTTTAATCTTTTTAGTGCTTTCTCTTTATTTCTTATTTTTATTCATATTATTGTATATCATGAAAAGCTAGCTATACAGGCACTAATTGTGCCTCTACGAATCGCTTTATATTTTGTACTTTGATGATGTTCCCAGGTCTAAACAAGTAATTTCTTCAACAAGGACGTATTTTGCGATTCGACAACCTCAGTCTCTGGCGTCGGAAAGGTGTACATTCTTTCCAGGTAAAAAGGGGATATTTTTGCTGAAATGACTTGTTGGTCTAAAAAATTATTTTTATTAGAGAAACATAATATATTAATATATCAAAAAAGAAAAAATTTGTTCTCACTAATTGCCAGAGGTTTTTGCAGGTTTCAAAGCAGAATATCGTCGGTCAGACATAAACTAATGTCTTTTAACTAGTTACCCTGAAAAAGTCTTATACAGTGTGTTCGCAAATGAATGTGTAAAATTAGGTATTGGATAATTAAAAAACAGTTTGTTGTTATTGTCAATTTTGACACTTTTCACTTATATATTTTTTTCCATCCAAAAGCCGTACTAATATATAATTTATGGACACACTGTAGGGTGTTATAATTTATGGACACACTGTAGGGTGTTATAATTTCTTGTAAAATGTAGTCTCAGACTCCATGATAAGTACATACCATCAAACAGTTCTACGCCTACATCGCAAACACGTTCAATTGCACATTGTTCTGTCTCCACTGTCACATCAGGAAAGTTTGATTGGACTTCATACACAGTACGAAACCGTTTTCCGTACCCACATTGAGAACTACAGGGTGACCATTTTGATGCTATCGAAAAAGAAAAAAAATTATATTGTGTCTCAAAAATTCGTTATTAATATCATTAGCGTAGCGTCATCATTTCTATCCTTATCGACGAATGTTTTTTACTTTAATCTGCTTTAAGGGCTCTGTAACCTGTTTGAAAACGAAAGTTTGAATTTCGGGAAAATATTTTGTCATATGATAGTCTAATACTTAACTTAGTTGAATGTGAATTCTTTTTGAAAAATAATGTATTTTTGACCTTTTTAGAGGCCTTCAAAGTTTTGCATATTACAGTTCACCTCCAAAAGTAAGCTAAAAAACACACTCGTCTTTAATCA
>JAYRBV010027938.1:0-10312 GCA_036023255.1 Mitrocomella polydiademata
GAGTGTATAAGAACTAGTCTTGAGCTTATATATGCAAAACGCTTTGGAAAAGAAGAAGATCAAGATCAAATAAAGAAAGAAATAAATAAAAAGTTCCCTACTAGTAGAAAACTAGATAACATCGCTCACAACTTAGAAACGGAACTGCCTGAGTTTCTCAGAATTGGCTTCTTACATATAAAGAAGGGGAACATCAAAAGACCTTTTAACAAGTCATACCACACAACACCTTTTATATGTCAAAATTTTGTATCTGTTGGAGCAGCAATACAGACAGGATTAACAATCCTTTTGCAAGGAGGCAATTCATCTGGAAAAACATCTTTAGCGATGCATTTGGCTCATTTAGCTCAAAGGAGGCTCATAAATTTTCCTGTAACGAAAGATACAACCACCAGTGATTTGATTGGTTCGTGGACAGTAAGTAATAATAGCGTGATACTTCAAAAGATTAAGATGTTGTTACAAGAGTCGGTGAATCATCTACTGGAGTTGTATTTCTCAGGAGGAGCTGATTTGAGCATGTTCAAAAACTTGTCTATGTTTCATGAAAAGTTCAAAGAAACCATTTTTAACACCGAAACAAAAAGTGATGTTGAGCCATGGATATGGATCAATGCCTGTAAAGAATTTCAAGACATCATTCATATCGTGAATAGGTATCAATTCAAATCTGAAAATGACCTGAAAGAAAGGTTGATTATTTCATGTGATAAATTGAATCTGTATGTCAGTATGTATGGACAAAATAATGTGCATTTCATATTTATCGAAGGACCTTTACTTGAGGCTATCCGGAATGGTCATTGGTTCTTAATGGACAACATTGGCCAAGCTCCAGGAGATGTTATGGAAAGATTGAATTCTCTGTCAGAAGCCGAACCGCAACTTGAATTGTATGAAGGGGCAAGTAACGAAGTACTCACCAGGAAGAATGGAGGGATCCACAACGATTTCAGATTGATTGCCACAAATAACACTGACCGTCGTGGGAATGCTTTAAGCTCTGCCTTACTGAACAGATGTATTGTGATTAACTTGGCACCAATTGACACTGCAAAGAAGTCTTCAATTGATTCAATTAAGAACATTCCTGCTTTCGATATATTGTGTCATCACTTAAAACACGTAAGAAATAATGAAAATTTGGTATCAATCCTTGTAGACATGCACACTACAATGTCTGATCTGCTTAAACGGAAGGAAATCAAAACTATCAATAACTATCGTTACAATGTTAGAAACTTGTTATGCGCTGCAAGTATCATACTAACCATGATGAACAGACCTCGATTCTCCTTAGCCAGAGCTTTAACACTAGCTATACAGAGGAGTTACTTTGATCCGTTAATTGACGAAAATCATAGAAAAATTGTGGTGGATCAACTCAGCAAAATCTTGCAAAAACCTTCCGTTACTACATGCACCACGGGAACAGTGCAAACTGTGGCTTGTGATTCTGATTATGTGTGCACTGAATTCGGAAACTTTACCCTAAACTTATTGTATTTTGTTGCTTTAGTGGTAGAGAAGGCTAATATGAATTTTAAAGTTAAGCTTAGTCAAGGTGTGATTGCAAACGTTCTGAGATCCATGGAAGATATTTTAAGTTCTTTGCAAGCCGAAACAAGTTTTATAGAAGCATTGAATACCCCCAATGATGGATATAGATTGGCAGTTGACAGAATGATAGAATCCATAAAAAATCTTGTTCATTCACAAAATTTCAAATCATTAGACGATTTATTATCACTTTTAGTACTCGGAAAGGACAGCCTGTGTTCCAGTCTTCAAAATTATGTTTCCAATACTAGTTTCTCAGATTCCAAGAAACGGTATCAAATTGTTAAATCCATTATGTCACATCTACAAACCATCCAAGGAATCGTACACTGTATCAAGCAGCTTCTTAAGATAACATATTCAAGCCAGCAGTTGCAACAAGTCTGTATACGTCTTGAGGAGATCCTACAAGATCTCAGTGTTGCTGGAGCTTTCAAAAATTTTCTGAAACAGTTGTCAGAAAGTGAATACAATGCTTTGCTAACACTGGTGTTATCAAATGTCAACAACCTAGAAAGTAACATTGGAAAAGAATCAGAGAAAGGCAAATCAGAGAAATACATTCAGCAGATCAAAGTAAACATCAGTAGCCTTGAAAGAATGTATCAATTACCAGTAATTGGAACATCAAACTCTAGGCAAAGTTCTCTTAAAAAGATGTTGCGGCAGAATCCAGAGGCTCGTCAAGATAATAAAATCATGATAGCGATAACAAAGGCCGAGTTTCTATCAATCAAATTTGAGTGTATGAATAGAATGCCAGTTTGTACCCTGCAAAAACCAAACAGCTCATTAAGTGTTTCCTATATACTCGAAATGAATTACTGTCTATTAATGAGTGGTATCCTCGAGCAAGTTATAAGTAAAGTTGACGAAATAAAACGGCTTGAAATGGATTACACGACCAGACAGGACTGGGATCATGCAGAAGAATCCGACACGGAAGCAGAATATTTACTTGAAAGCAAACAGGCTGTCGATGCTTGTGTAACTGAATTGTTAGATTTACGCCATGGTAATCAATTTAGAGAATGCAACTGGATAGCGTCTGAAGTCGAAAAATATCACAGAAAAGATCTAATAGATCACTGGGTAAAGCTACACAATGAAGGAAAAAAACTGGATTTTTATACTGGTACCTTTGGGGGTACTCTCAGTGATGAAATGTCTAAATTAACTTTAGACATAATCTGCTTTTTTAAAGTAGTCTTGCCTGTATTTGCAATTAAAAATTGTATTGTGCGATTGTCAATGATTGAGGATCTTGAGAAGGAAACAAACATCGAGGAGATTTATGAGCATTATTGGATACTAGTATCGCAAGAGGAACCTTCGGTGATGGTAGCTGATTTCAGTGATGTATATGAATCTGGCTTGAGAATTCTTTGTTTCACAAATCAAAGCAAAGGCATCAGTGATAAAAGAATTAACATTCTTCGAAAACTCTGTTTTGAAAGAGGATGCGCCAATACCATCAGTAACATACAGAATATAAAAGTTGAGACAAATGATACTTCTCCAAATCTTCTTGTTGCTGGAGTGGTGTTGGATCGATTGCTATCCTCATCCTTCTCCGAATCCATGACAATTGAAAGGGGCGAAATTGTTGAACTTCAAGAAAAGACCTTTACATTAATGAGTGATTACAGAAAAACCACTTCAGAGTCAATTTCAAAGAAATCGATTCTGTTACAATCCTTCAAACAAATTACAACATTCTTTGACATAGCTGATGGAGATATCAATCATTCGTTTGAAAGTGTTGATAAAATTGAAGTAGTAAAGGCGAATCTTAGTATCCATTACGACAGTATGCTTGATAAAATTAAACCAAACAGTTTCGCAGAGCAAGCACAACTACATCTACTTTTACTATCAAATAAACAACATCTTAACAACATTAGCATCATAAGTATTCTAAAGAACTTATGTTCCAGCAGAGAAGTCACAAATTTTCTTTCAGTTTTTCAACTATATGAACAGTTTCAGGGAATGATAAACAAACTGTATAGATACTTGGTACAAAGCAAAATAAAGTGTGAAGCTTACGAATACACATGCAATGCTACTCAGCAGGTAGCACAAGCTACTGATTTTCTGTTACAGTCAATACATTTTGATGAAAATCACATTCCTTCTGCAAAGCCAAACTTGAAAGACAATGTTAAGAGAATAGAAAGATTGATCAACGGATTTTTAGAAAAATATGTGTTTGGGAATGAGTACGAAAAAGTAGAGTTTGACATAATTGATCCGATTGCTGACCATGAGGAAATTGAAGTTCGAGAAATCCCAAAAGAAAAACAAGAACGCAGTAGCGCATTCCATGTGTCCCAATACATCGTTAAAGAACATATAGAAGAATTGAAAAGACTCAATGAAAAAGCTTTCCGGTATGGTTTCCATCAATTTCTTCAAAAGATTGCTTCAATCATCCAATCCATGCAAAGTTGGACAGATGTCGAGAAAGACCAATATGATCGGACAATGAAAGATGTGGAAAGTATTAGGAATGAAATTAACACAGCTTGTGAAATGGTTGAAAAGGAAAAGAAAGTTGATCTTCAATTGATACATGGCATGAAACAAGCTCCTGAAATTTGTCAATTGACAACTGAAGATATGCATTTTGAACCTTTTGTTCACTCTGTAAGGAATGAAGAGGAATCTTTAAAAGCTCTTAAATCCTTGGCGAAAGATATCGATACAGAATCTTTATGGGATGTTAATACAAATTACTCAACCGAATTTGTGAAATTTCTTTACGATGACAACCTAAAGTTGATACTTGGAGAAGTACTTGAACCACTAATTTACATTTTAAGCAAATCCAATAAAAAAGTTTTGGCTCAGTCATTTAAAGATTGGCTAAAGGCATTGCAAGGCTGTAACAGTGTCAGTACAGTATTCAAAACTGTTGCCGAATTTTTAGCCAATGTTTTGAAAGGTTACGATGATCAATCTGGCATCAAAGAATTTGAAGTTCTTCTCAATAAACTTCTTAAATGCAGCACTCTAAAGAGCGCTTTGTATCTCGTTTTTACTAGCATCGATTCCCTCGGTAAACTCTGTGATGACAATCTTCCTTTGCTAGCCGAAAACCTTAAGAGATTAAAATCAACAGTCGACACCCCAGAATATTTGTTGAGTATCAGCAAGATTGAATTATTGTTGAAGGATGGTCTCGATATTAAAAAACTTGAAAGAGAGCTGACTTCGCTTAGTATTATAATGCTACAAGAAAGAGTGAAAGCCCTGAATGAATTGGAATTTGGTTCTCTGGATCGTCTTGTGGAATTTGCATGCATTGGTAGTTCTCAGTTTTCTGTCTCTCTTGGGCTTCTAAGTAAACGTTTGAAAGAATTACACGAAGCGTCACAAATTTTAAACCAGCATATACATCAATGCAAAGCTAGACAACAAAGTTATATGTTGACTATGGATTACTTCACTATCAGTGATTTCAGTCATTTTATCACTCAATCTCCTCATATTGCATGTGAAATTCGTAAAAGATCTATTGGTTTGTTGGATTCAAAGGAATTAGGCGAAAAAGAGTTTCGTGACTCTGTTTGCGAAATGTTCAAAGTAGATGGGAACTCGATCTTGACAGAAGATTTTGTAACTTCAATTGCTAAATTTTCACATGAACAAATAACCAAAGTCGTAACAAAATATGAGGAGGCAGGCGATTACAATTCAGAAGCATCAGTCCTTTTCAGCTGTAGTAACATATTGGCATTGTGCAGTAAATTTTGGTCACACGTAGGTGATGGTTTGAAAGAATTGTGTACTCTCGATGTAGAAACGGCAAAGAAGCTATTCAAAGGGAAAAAATTCACACAGCTTTTTAAAAGAGTAGTTTCATGCAAAGAGGACGAAGATAAGATTTTAAAAGATATTGAAAATTTGAAAGAACTTTTTAAGGAGCAAGAGAAAGCAACACAGAGTCATACTAAAACTAATGATGAACCCTTTGGACGATTTATGGGAATGCGCCAAAATAAAAAAGTTCAAGAACAGCACCGAGAAACCCATCTAAGCGAACTGGAAAAGTTAGAAAAGAAATTGAAGACAAAACAAGTGGAGTTAAAGGAGAAAGAAGGTGAATACGAAAGATCTATAAAGGAGGAGATTCAAAGAATGTCACCTTCTATAGGGAGATTAGGAGAACAGCTTTCTAATCAGTATAATTTCATTTTGAAATGTTTCGTAAAACTGTATCCCAGTAAAATTTATATTGACAACTTTCACTTGATGCCAGAATTTTATGATTGTTTGAAAACAAGTTTGAATAGTTCATGTGATGATGAACATAAACTTAAACTTGATAAAATTAAACTCGATATCAAAGAAGCTATTTCCCAAGCAAAGGCTAAAAATGAAGATTTTTGGATCACTTTATCAGATATGCTTGGTAACTCAAAGCTGTACAAATTATTCAGAGACTTTGAAAGAATTGGGTTTAGTTCAAGTAGCAGTTTATATCGGTCATTTGACATGTTTACCAAGATTGTATCCGAAGCTGAGGAAGAAAAATCTGTAAACAGTGAATTACAAAAGTTGAAAGAGGACGCATTGCGTTTGGTTGAGGAGACTGTCGTTTGGAAAGAGACCCAAGAGGTTGAACTGGAAGACCCTTCCCGAATTACACATGAGATAGCTGTTTTATACAACCAGTTGATTGAGCAGAAATCTCAATTTCCTTTAGATGGTAGAAAACTTAACCAAATCCAAATCCAGCACATCGTTAACTACATATCAAATTACATACTGTATTTTTCTCAAGACTTCTACGAAGCTTTTCCTAAAGATATTCTTGATAAAGTTGGTGTAAAAGCGGAACCGTTAAGCCACGCTGAGTCAACAAAACTGTACGACAAGATCTGCCAAGAGAAGAAATGTTTGATTGATCACCCTGGGGGTGTTTCTATGTTTGCAATTGAGGAGGTACTCGAATCTGTTTATATAATGGACAAAGATAATAGAGAAAGTGTGGAATGCTCTATTCTTGTTGGTTTACTCAATGCTTCAAATTTCTTGAACACATTTAAGATGTTTGCCCATAATATATTGTCTATCTGTATGAAATCTTCTCCGTCTGCAATTGAAGTCAAATGTATACTATCGTTGGTCGCCGTTTTTGTGGATATATTTGCAATACAGCCTACAGAATCAGCTGAAAACATACATGTACTTGAAAATGTATTCAGTGCTGTTGTAGAAAGCTTTGCAACATCAAAAAATGAACAAGATTACTATAGGGGAACACTCTTAGTCAATGAATTTGAGAAATTCAAAAAGGAGTTTCGGAAAAAGAGTAAAGAATTGACAAAAACTCTCGACAACGTTGAAAAGTTAGTTAGAGATATTTCTAGATTCTCCGTAGAAATAATCCTGAAACATCAGTGGAAATTATGTTTGAATTCTTTAAAGTTTAAACCGTTAAATCATTATCCATCGATTACCTTAAATCAATTTGAGAAATCTGAATTATTGTTGAAGTTCTTCAAAGACGGAATCGAACAAATGGTCATGTTCACATGTGGAACATTCCTTGATCCAAAGTTATATGGAAGTGCCGAACTTAGATTTCAACACATTGTCCTACCGGTGTCAAATTTCATACAAGAATGTAGAAGAATGTTCACGTCGAGCAATTTGAACTCGGCAAATGAATTTGAGGCAAAATTTAAATCGTACCCTAAGCTGATGCTCACATCTGCTGAATCTGATCTGATGTTTTCAGATGGTCAATACTACATGTTACTTCTACAGGGTCATGTCCGGAAAGTGAAGTCTTGGTTTGAAAAGAATTCTAAGTTAACGAGTATTGAAGAATCCTTGACCAAAATAAGAAATGTCTTAGAACTTTGGGATAATCATCTAAGTGAGCTGAATAATCAAAGGTCAACAATGCTTGCCAAATATAACAAGCAACAACGTATACGCACACAAGAGGTCAATGAAAAGATTGAAAAGAAACATAACAAAGATAAAGAAGATTATCAAAACTTTGTTAAAATCACCAGCAGACATCTTCAAAAGCTGACACAAGAAGTCTACAAAACAGCGTCACTGTTAAAATTTGAAGATAAATCTCTTATACCACAGCAACTTAAAGCTAAAACTTTTTCAATAAACAAGGATTTTGTCTTACAATCACGGAGATTCACAAAAGATCTACAACTTGACTTCGACACCTCGCCACTTGACATAACTTACAGTTTGGAAGTACACTTAGAAGAGTTACGTTGTTCTAGTGGATCCTTTCAAAAGCTCAAGGGAAATGATCTGGAGTATGTTGTTTTATCAAATGAAGGTGAAGAACTCAAAAAAGGAATCATTTATCTTGACCCTCAATGGTACCAAGTGGGACGTTTAAACAGACTCGTTGATTACAGCTTTTATTTGCAGAATGAATTCAGTTTATTGAAAATACCTGAAAGTCAGCACTTATTTCCACTGTCCATCAGGCTTTTTCACGATGGTGCGCATCTCTTTGAAGGATATATCAACGCAAAATGGAATGAGTGCTTTGAAAAAGATTTTAGAATCGATGACGATAAGCTTTGCTTGAAAGGTAAATATTCAACTTACATGAGAGTTCAACCAATTATTGAGAGAGTAGATGAGGAATTTGTTAACGGACTCAACGAGGAGATAGATGAAATTTCAGTCGTTAATGCTCTGAGTAAATCTGTGAAGTCGTCAGAAGAGTCAATAAAATATTTGAAAGAAACACGAATTCCAAAACATCCTACAGATAAACCACGATTAGAGGAAATAAAAGAAATTGGTCAAACTCAGTCCAACCATAGAGAACTTCCATTGTATAAATTAATGAAGAACCTTGAAGAAATATTAACTGGTATTACAACAGAGTTGAATAAAAACAAAGAAGTAGATGTTGTCGGAAGACTGGATGCAAAAGATTTTCAGTTAGAAGATATCAGAGCTATATCTGGTAACTTTGTAGGGATAATGGGTGTGCAACTACAAGGGGGGAAAAAAATGGACGTTTTTCTAGAAAGATTTGCCAAAGCTACGCGCCATCATTTTAATACTAAGAGATATATAAAATTAGAAGATTTTGAAGAAGTACATTCTCTAAATAAAATCCACACAGTAGAACAACTTCATTATACAAACCAAATAATTGACATTGCAACAAATCTGTTGGAAAGATTGAAGCAGACAGATCCACAAGATTTGTATAATGTGATCTGCTCCATGGTGATCTCTCTGTCAATCATCAAACCATCATGCATTAAAGATACTCTTGCAACCTTAGAGCACATCAGAATAGATTTGAAGCCCAAAGACCCAACAAGTCTAAAAAATGTTTCCATTGTCAAAAAAAGAGAAAATGAATTGTCTAACTCCCTTAAAGAATTGAAAGAATGGAATGTAGAAGCCCCTGGTGCTACTTTTGACACACTAAAATTTGCTCTAGATAATAAGAAATACACGATGATCGAGTTTGCTAGCTGTTTGTCTTTCACTGAGTTTGTTATTGATTTGGGAACTTTCATTCATGGAATACCAATGTGGAACACTTCTAAGCCTCAGCTAGTTTTATCGAATACTGATTTGCCGTGCAATTATGAGTTTGAAAGTCCAAAATATTTCAAAATTCCATTACTGCATGGTGATTTGAAGAGTAAGGAGCAAAAGTTAATCCCAGTTGAATCAATGTATGAGAAACTGAAACTTAAAGTAGATGATTATGAAGAAGATGTCAAACTATCAATTCGTCGGGAAGACATCCCAACTCTGGAACATTCTGTGATTTTGAAGCAGCATGTAAATGAAATAAAACCGTTGGAGCATATTAGTGATGTACTTGAATGTCTCGAAAAAGACTCGTTAGTTTTGAAACTAGAACTAGGTGCAGTAACAGTTGGAAAAGAGATACGAAGAAAATTAATGTTAAAGAACCCACTCGCATCACCTTTAAGATTGAAGTTTCAGTCTCTGCATAACGAGCTTAAATTCAGCAGCGAAGAAATTATTCTCAAGTCTAATTCAACTGCTGTTCAAGAGTTTGTTTTCACATCCCAAACCAAAGAAGGAACAAAATCAGTCAGAGGAGTTGTTTATTTCTCAGCTAATGTTCACTTTCCGATTGAGATATCGTATGAAGCTGTAAAGCCAAATTTCTTAATATGTGTAAGAGGGAAACCTGTCACAGGGCCGGAGTCCACCGAAAACATCACACTTCGACCGTTCACAGAAACATTGTTTAAAGAAATTGGGATAGAAAATAAAGGAACAGTTTATTTGAAATTGCGACTAAGATTCAACAACAAAGAAGCTTCTTCCAAAGAAAGTACAATTTGGCTGCAGCCAACACGAACATTTCAACCCAATATCTGCATACAAGCCAATGGAGATGAGAAGACATATAAAGATTTGAATGTTTTTGTAGATGACAAGGATGGTAATTTGTTGAAGAAATTCATACTTCATCTAATCATAACAACAGGTTGGCCTGATATAGATGTAAGCCCCTCTTTTTTCAAATTTTCGGGGACAGTAATTGGGAAAGCTGTAGAACAGAAGGTGAAAATAACTTGTAAAAAGCAATCTTTGGAAATAAAATCTCTCACGTGTGTCGGGATGAAATGTACAAACGTCAACTTACCGCTGAAAATCAAACCAAACGAATGTATTGACTTAAACATGATTGTAAGACCACAACCAAGTTTGAAACAAGGTATAATAACAATGGAGACAAATTGTGAAA
>JAYRBV010027949.1:0-10308 GCA_036023255.1 Mitrocomella polydiademata
AAGTCTTATTTTAATATATAAATAATGTTTGTAAGTTCATTTATTCTAAGACAGACTTTGATTATTAAAAGGTACATTTCAATTGAAATATTTTCAAGTATATTTTTGCAATTTTTAAGTATTATACTGGAAAATGTAAAAAAAATGAATTTAACAAGTATAATCAAGTATCAATTTTTTTCTCAAGTATATTCCAGTATTTTTCAGTATGAGTGGCCAACCTGGTTGAGCTTAGGATCGAGAGGTCCCGGCTTCAACATAACTGCCGAGTTCTCAGTGGTTAAATTGCTAGTCACTGATCTGTATACAGTCCGGTTCACAAAAATACCGCTCTAAATATGGTGTTTCAAAAGAACAGGCATTAAAAACTCATTAACATTTTTTCAGTGTTTCACGACTTCTTTTGCATACGAATTCAAACGACAGTATTTTAAGATGTAAGAGTAAATATGTTCAAACGAATGAATAAATAAGTACCTGGAATATCCACATCAATTTCAACCTCAAAATCATGAGCGTTGAATAAATCTCCAGCATTTGTTTCCGACTCTGCTGTTGTCTCACTTGGTAGACCTAATGGGTCCGTGTTCTGCAGAAAGAAATTAAACGAAGAAACGGTAAAAGCAAAGATTTATTAGCATGCAACTAATGATGTAGATCACATCATTTTACTTTGGCGAAGATTCAATATCGGGTCTATTTAAATACTGCTTATGGGAAATGTTATTGACACCAAAGATAACATAACATAATTGAAACACACAAAATATGTTACCTTATTATATATCCCGAAAGTGACAATTTTTTCAGGTGACATAATAAAATTATATCCGGCATAGAAACCCGAAGAATCATACAGTTTATATCGCGCAAGAGGATGGAATATTATTAATTTTTTTTAATGGCGTAAATACAAAATTAAACTAAAACGTAAATAACTTTTGAATTAGTCATCCAAATAACTTCATACTTTGAACGAGTTCTTAATATCTTAAAAGACCAGTGGATTAGGGTTAAATAAACACTTAAAATTAATATTATCGATTTTTCTGCTTGTTGAGCTGACTAAATTAAAAATATTCTCTTACTATGAAATCTGTAGATTAAATTGCAGATGAATCAAATTTTAAGAATAAAGATATCTATTTAATTATCAGGATAAAAAATAGTTGCTTACAGCTTTTTCTGTCGACTCTTCACCTGGTTCAGCCACCGAGGTTTCTTCTTTTCCATCTTCCTACAGAAATCAGAAGGTATAAAGATTAAACAGAGTGGAAAAATTGAATCCATTCTATTGTTATTGTTCAACAAATAGAATCCAATCTATTGGTATTGATTTAAGGACAATTTATTTTCCAAAGAAGTATGTTTCGTGACACTGACACCTCAATTCCATTTCTACTTAAAAGAATATTTCTATGAAACACAAAACATGGACTGGTGTACTAAACTTTTTGGAAACAATGACAAATTTTCAATTGGCCTACTTAATTTTTACATATTCTTTTATATGGGATAGCAAATTAAAAAGCGTCAAATATATTGAATAATTTAATAAATAAAGGATCAAACAAAGATAAACGCGAACTGTCAACGGTATTCATACTCTTGACAGGTGACCAAAGGAAAATATTTCATAATTGTCAATTGTCAAACTAAATTATTTATGGCATTGTTGGCAAAGATATAAAATATTCATAATATGATTATTAAAAGATTCCGAAGAAACTATTTCATTACATAGCAACAAAAAAAATACACCGACAATTGTTCCAACGCCACCGCGCCCCCCGATCACCCCCGCCAACCTTCGTGTTTACCACTAAATAAACGAATATGTCGCGCGGGATTGGAAGTAACAACCTACCTGCTGGCCAGCAACAAGGAACTGGAAAGTAAAAAGAGAAACAATCATCGTCAACAAATACATAAAAGTGATATCAACAATCAAATAGCCATGTCCGAAAACCTATGACCCAGTAACACAAGAGGCTGCTACTTTATCTAGTTATTGACAAATCGTAATTTAAATTTTACCTTGGAAACCATTTTGGGTAATGTTTTACGTCTTGTAAAAGGATCGTCCTTTTTAGCCTCTAACGCTTCTTCCTAGAAACCAAAAAATAAATCACCGTTAAATAAAGTTTAACCCTTATCTTAAAAGCAGTTTTTCGTTCACAAGGAGTTAAGAAACCTCATTTAACGAATTCCTTTGAAATATTTTAAAGAAATCAAACACAAAAAAGCCATTCGTAGTTTATGCAAAACTGTTCTTCAAAACAAACAGTCAGACTTACGATGGCCGCTTTTTCAACATCATATACATTTTTCTTGCGATTTCTCTCGTTGATGAAACTGTAAAATAATTGAAAAGAAATACAGTGTTCCAGAAAAATTAGTACGCTGCGACTACTTCAAAAAGTAGATTTATATGTGTATATATAAACTGACATATAAAAGATTTTGAGTCGTTAATTACAGTATAAATCACGAAAACGTGAATCTCCTTGAGCTTTATGAATATTAAAATGGTAACATGCACACCTTTTAT
Organism: Mitrocomella polydiademata; assembly: GCA_036023255.1. Classification (NCBI taxonomy): domain Eukaryota; kingdom Metazoa; phylum Cnidaria; class Hydrozoa; order Leptothecata; family Mitrocomidae; genus Mitrocomella; species Mitrocomella polydiademata. The sequence goes on from JAYRBV010027949.1 coordinate 2,552, forward strand.
ATTAAAACAAGCAATAAAATGGGGGTACTTAGTATTTAAGACATTTGAAGTGTGATATAATTAGATAATGTCAGTTTTTATATACACACACATAATCTACTTTTGGAAGTAGTCGCAGAGTACTAATATTTCTGGGACACTCTGTATACATTGAGGTACCGAATAAGCGTGCCCTTGTTAATTTTTTTCCTCGACATCACGCAGCATGACTAGACTTACTTTGTTTTAGCGTTTCAAAACAGCACATATATATATTGGAATGTAGAACAAGAAAGTACATTCAAGTCTTACTTGCCCCCCCTCGCATTTTGGGTACCTCAGAGTAGTTGATCAGTAAGCAGGTCAGTGGGAAAATCTACAGATTGGGCGCGATTCGAACAAGTCGAAGAAATATTTTTAACCGATTTATTCAACGGAATTGCAATCTAAGGTCAATCATTACATAGGAATTGATGTGCAACAACATACCTCACGTTAGATAATGCACCTGATCGTTTCTTATCCAACATCTCAGCTCGATCTTCCAGAGTGTCCAACTCTTCTTTTACCTTCCGCAACTTATTATAATCACCACTCTGCTCTGCAACTTCCTGTAACAATGAATGGGAATAAGGGGTAAGTCACACCCTTCAAATTGTAACCTAAACACCATTTTGTGTCGTAGTTAAATTAATAGTACAATGTTTCGAAACGTGCTTCTCGACATCACCACTGAAAGGAATAAGTTTTCTACGTAAGCAGTCTCTTCAGCGTCCTTGTGACACTGGGTGGGTATACCAGGTTTAAATAATATATACAATAGCTGATAAAATTGCGAGTGGAGTTATGTCACATTCAATGCGCTTACCTTTTCACGAATTAATCTATTTTTCTTGACCGCATAATTACAGGGATTCTTTCGAAATTTATCTTTTTCTTTTACAATCTGGAAGAAAGTTGATAGAAAGTTATCATATCTGTTAATAGAAGTTGGGTTTACAAGACAAAGTAACCAAGACAAGTTTGGCTTATCAGACAACAAGACAAAATGATTATTGATGTACATACAGCCTCGATATCCCCGTCCTGGTATGTGTATGTTTTTGACGTTTCGACCTCCGCTTTTTTTGTCTTGATTTGTTTCATGTTAGGTAACGGCAGCTCCACTAGACTCATCTATAAACAAATAAACAAATCATACTTTTTGCTACTACAGTGCGAGCATGAATGATTATGGTATTAGATTTGTATAGCATATGTATATCATCGTATGGTAAATGGTAAAAATGAAAAAATCACAAGTCCAGATAGATCTGGCATACACAGTTATGAGCAGTTAAGTTAAAATTGATAATATTTTTATCATGTAAGAAATATCAATGAAGGATCTGATTTAAGACATGGATTAGAATCATTCATGGATGATGACTCGATATTGGGTCGGAAAGTTTTGGTTGACGCAAGACCAAATGTTTCTGTATTTTTGCTATTCTAATTTCCAGTGAAGATGATGAACCCTTGAAGTGTGAACAAATGAAAAATTTCACCTCTTCTTTCCATTTCTGGAACTCAGAATCAGTAAAACCTTGGTTAGATACATATTCCATACGAAAAACACGATCTTGCAAACCATGTCTACAGAAAACAAAAAAACATGAAATCATCTATAATAATTATCAAATCATCGTCCTTTCATAGCATAACATAACTTCAGAAAATTTCCATGATACTTCTCATAAAAAGCAAGTGCACTGTCACAAACCTAAGTTTTAGTCCTTTATTAGTGCGTGTCTTCCCCAAGTTATAAACTTTTTGTGTCTCAATAACATCCAGAACCTCTGCCACCTTAAAATTTTATAGGAAAAAGTTATCAGATCAATACTCAATTAATTTTTCAACATGGTTAGAAAAAAAGAACAATTAACTAACCCTGTAAATGGGTCTACCATCATGATTTCCGATACCAACGCGAGTAAAACAACCAGTTACAACTTTGCTAAAGAATGGAGTGTGTACCCATCTAAATGTTGAAAGGAAAACAATTAAATTACCAAACTTTTTGATGACCATATTAAAGAGAACCCCTGTTGGGAGACTGCTTATTATCGTTTATTAATTTGGAAGTTCGACGTAAGTCCCATTTTGCTAGGAAATATTAGCTATATGGTAAAATAATATATATATATAATTGTTCGTTCTGTTTTCTTCTTTTTTCGCACATTCAACCTTCTTTTCTGTCATTTCCGCTAGACTTTCCACTCCAACTACAGAGAATACTGCGTAAAATTATTTACTCAATACGCACTGTATCAAAACAAAAGTATGCATAACGGAATATCATAAACAGCCATACCAGGAAGACAAGGCTAGTACAGTATCAAATCTACACTATAATGCGTTATCTACAAATATTGAGTTTAACCAGAGATATCCTAACAATCAGTATACTGCATGAGCAGTTTTGGAAAAATCAAATAATGCTTTTAACTTTCATGCATATAAAGGTTTCCACTAGTTTCACTTTTTGGACGTCAACAGGACAGGACAGGACGGGAAAACATTAAAGACACGATCTAGCAAACCATGTTTACAGTAAACTGTACTGTATTGAAATCTGATTGTTCTTCAATTTTGATTGGTTATGATCTTCCTGTCATGTCACGGGAAAAGTTGAACTGAATCCAACTTTTGTTTTGGGACAGAGTTGGAACATCTAAGACAAATAGGACATGATACTTTAGCCTGTGTCCTGTCCTGTCTTGTCCAAAAGTGGAAATCCACCTTAAAATGCATTATAAACTGAACAATCACTAGGCAAAATTCATTGACAATGGGCAGACAGTGGTGGATCTAGAAGACCTGCAAAATATCTGCAGAAGTGTGAAAATCAATTAATGCGTCATCATGCTTTTAGATTGACGTTATTGCTTCTGACACTCCTCCTCAAATTTTGCAGACCCTCCAAATCCGCCGCTGGCAGACACGTATAAAATCTATTCGTCTGGTGGGACTGAAATCCACAACCAAGTTCAGTTCATTTCTTCATCCAAACTCTTTCAAACAAGATAGTGCAAAAAACTTACTGTTCAAGTTTATGACGAGACAAACGTATTTCTTCTAATTCTTCCTTTGTTTCAATGATAGTATTTTCATCTTTATCTTCTTCATCATCATCAGTAGCATACTCTACAGAATCGTCACTACCATCATCCTTACTATTCTTATCGTCATCTTCGTCATCGGAATAAACATCTTTTGTTGTTAAAAGCTCTTTGTTTGATAATTCAATCTTCTCTTTTTCTCGCTTTTCAGTACGTTTTTGTTTCAGTTCATCTAATAAAACCTTTTTGTTATCGTCTGCTTTTTTACGTTCACTTTTACGGGAGGCTATAGTATTGCTATATTCATCATCGTCATCATCTTCCTCATCAACATCAACTTTCGCTTTGCTGTGATGTTTATGTTTTTTCTCCTCTTTCTTTTCTTTTTTCTTACTTTGTTTTTTCTTAGCTGCTTGTAATTTTTGACCAAGTTCAATTCTTACTTTCATAGCGTCTCTACGTTCTTGCCGGTTGAATAGTTCAATTTCTCTTTCTTTTTCTGTCATTTCATTTAATTTCATTCTATCTTTATCATCCCCGATTAAGTCATCACCTAGTCCGTCATCAAACTTTGGGAATGACTTGAATTGTTCATCATCGTCAGAATCATTATCAGAAGAACTGGAGGAAGACGAAGAAGAAACTGAAAGAAAAAATTGAAAAGAGTTAAAAAAATCAAGAAAACTACACACAGTATTCAAGTAGCTTTTCTGAAAATAAATCACCCAGCATTGAACCTGCAAACTTATACTTATTCTTTACCATTGAGCGTATGTTTTTACTCTTACAATCCCTTTAAATCGTAGCATTTCATTGTTAAAATATTGAGTTGTTGTATCAAAATAAAAAACATTTTGTTAGCCTTTTACATACACTTTACTACATCACATTTACAAATCATGAAAACTGCAGTATAAATGAATAAAGACATGTAATTGTTTGGCCAAGTTTATGAATTTTCAAAGATTGCTTCACCCTAATGTAATACACAGGATACTTTTGGTTTTCAGAGGGTAACAGGTTAGTCATGTCCACCAAGGTTAGTGAGAGAGACCTTAAACACCAAACCATCTTATTAGGATTCAGGCTGGTTCAGGCTCGATGTTAAAATGTATGAAATTTCAGATACCTTAGGTGATGACAACTTAATTTGTTGTTCTACGGGCCTGAACGACCCAAATTTTCAACAAATGGAAAAAATAAAAATATTGATTTTGAATCATGAAAAAAATTGTTTTGCTGTTTTTGTTTTTTTTGTAAACAGACACTTTAAAAAACGGAAAAACAATGTATACACAAAATGTACAGACGTCATTATAGTGAGAAAAATAGTCTTTTTTAAAGGGATGTCTAGACACTGCACAAAAAAAAGTCCTTTTATAATGAACTCTGCAAAAAAGAAAAGAAATATACACACATGTTTTTTTACTTCTTGACCTCTCAAAAAATGTTTCTGTTTTTATTATAACCTTGATTGAAATAAAGAGAATCTTTTTTCTTTACAAAAGCGGACCCTTTAAATATGAAAAAATTATTTTTATTTTACCGACCGACCCTATATATTACCCTCGTCTGCCCGTAGAACAATAAATTAAGTTGTCATCGCCTTATTGGACTAAACAATGTCAGACGAAAGTGACCAAATTTTTCGGAGGTGACGAAAACCTTGTCCGACATTTTTTTGTCCAAGAAGGATTGGAACATCTTATAGAACCTCAATTTAAATCTAATTCTCCAGTTTTACATTATAGATATAAGTCAAATCAGTATCTTTCAAGGCTAGCAGATTTTGGAGAGTTTCAATTCCTAGATTGCCAAGAACATTTTACAAAAATAATGTTTTCGGTACTTGACTTTGGAGATTTTCCCTTGTCATTATCATCATTATGAAATAAAATATTTAATTCATACAAAGCCCATCTTCTTTTTCTGCATCAGATGCATCGTTGTCGTCAGGTATTTCGCCTTCTTCTTCTTCATCTTCATCCTCAGATACCGTTGATTTCTTTCTACTGTTCGATGAAGATTCAGTATCTTTCTTCTTTTTCTTTTTCTTCTTTGTATCATTCAAATTATCTAGTGTCCACTGGAAAAAATGATAACACAAAAAAGTTGAAAACAAAATTTGATTTGATATAAAATTTTGATGAATTCTGATGAATTGGGGATTTAAAATTAATTTAATTGCCATCTTTACTTTTGCTTTATTATTGTAATACAATTCTCAGGCCAAACTATGGCCTCTACAGTATGAAACACTACAGAAATATTGGATTGTCAAAATGTTTTGTTTCCCATGTAAACAATATCAATTCAATTGATTATGATAAAATTGGAAGTAGCTCTAAATTTTCTGGACGTCATTTCTCTTTTGCATTGAAAATTTCTTTAATGCATAACAGTCATTAAGACGCAAGCGATCCCTCTCGCCCAGGCAGGTACGGAAACATAATTCACTAGTGCGATTGATCACTCCGGCAAAGTGTAAAAAACATTTTAATCGCACGGGTAAAAATAGTCCCTTCTACATCGATCGCTGAGGAAAACCAGTATAATACAACCTATGCGAACAATCGATAACTCAGGCACTGTTTTCTTTAATAAGAAGACTGGCTTAAACATAGAATGTCAGGGTTCAGACATGGTTTTACAAAAAGATTTCCCTGAGTTTTTCTCTGAAATTAACCTAATTTTCCCTAAATCACTGAAATTTTGTGTTTAATGTCCTAAAATGTTCTAATATCAGGTAGTTTGTCCTAAAATGTCCTAAAATGTTATCAGAAATTGTCCTAAAAACAATTAAAGAAAATGTCATAAAATCATAAATATTTGACTTATATTGGGTCTGAAAATTGAAAATTATTTTGTCATTAATTTTCACTCAGGGAAAATATACTTAAAATCATTCAGTGTTTCCTTTTCAGGCCTCCCAGAGTGTTCTAAAATCCTAAAATGTCACTCTGGGAGGCCTGAAAAGGAAACATCCTGTCTATGAAGAACATACCTTACGATCCTATACAATACAAACCAAATCATCCTGTCTACATACAAAGAATTTTTATACCTTACAATATTATACAAGAAAAAAAACAAACATTGAGAATGAATTTTTTTTCCCTGACTTTCCCTGAGTTTTTCAAAAAAGTCCCTTTTTTCCAGGTCTGTCTGAACCCTGAATGTGGTTATACCTCTCCATCACTGTTATCATCTGAAGAAGATGAGGAATCTGATGTGTCCTGTTTGGGTTGAGGTGGTGGAGAAGCTGATGTCTTGCTTTTCTTAGAAATACTCCGAAGTGCCTATTCAAAAATTAAATTAAATACAATAAATATCAATTCAAGATTGTCAACAAAAAAAACCAAATGATATAACTAGTATTCATATCGCAAGCACTGTATAAAAGTAATTACGTTAGGTGACTAGGTAAGTATTGAACAAAAAACAAACCTCTCCAAAATCACTTCCATCACTGCTATTTCCATCTTCATCATCAGAATCCAATAAGGAGCGCTTCCTTGAAGACATTTTTTATTTTTTATATGGTTGCTAGAATGAAATCTTAAAAATTACTTATCCATGCAAACAAACTGAATTTTCAAAAATAGCATGTACTGTATACAGAAATTCACATACTTGAGTTGGTACAAATATTAACACTGGAAAATGATATTTTTTAGTCGTACAGTACAGTATATCATAATTTTCTATATATATGTCAGGTGAAACCAAATTATTCTAAGTTTAATGGGTATGCGGGATAGGCACAATAAAAATATCATAATTTTCCCATATTCTTAAAGTATGTTTACCTTGTCTGAATGAGAAACAAACTCAAACAAAACAAAATTGGGTCATCTTGAGAAGAAATGACTTGTACTGTAATCCTGAAAGTAAAAAAGTAAAAGACAGTTTTTTCTTTCCTTTAAAGAACATTATTACACACAAAAAAAACTATTACATTTATTAAAGCATATTGAAAAACTTTGCGTAAACTTTCTTCTACTCCTACGTAGTTCTTGCAAAATACTTTTTGAGGCATAAAAATATTCTCCTGTGAGTGGATACTCAACCTCTTTACTTTAGTGGTTAAAATTGCAATTTTTCGGCTTCATCCCATGTGAAAGAAACTTTGATGGGAATTTCTAATGGCAGAGAAAACCTTTTTATACGGTGTCTTTATAAAGAACAACAAAACTGACAACCTTGATTTATTCTGTTAACCAAACACCTTTTGCTATTCTATCCTATTTTCATAAAGCCAATAAATTAATATTTGCTACGTTCCTGGATTCTAATAAGACACTTTTTCGCATGAAGATTAAACCACAGAAATAAAATGCGCAAAACAATTAAAATTACTATATATGTGACGCTCCATGGGAAAAAAGTACATGAAAATTATCAGTAATTTTTACCAGTAAAATAAAAATTGATTAGGAAAGAATTTCTTGTAGCAGGATTATAGGTACGCAAGCAAACAAAATTATACATATATCCCATTATTTTCTTATTTTATATACTTTTGTTAAGGGAGCCATCCAAACTCATGGTACCAAGCTTAACGTAGATTTGATATTAGAAATTTGGACCCCCCTTTCAGGGTTTTTTTCAGAGGTTTTCTACTACCGGTAACCGGTGGTAGAAACTCAATCTTGAATTGAGTTTTGAAACTCAATC
>JAYRBV010027960.1:0-10306 GCA_036023255.1 Mitrocomella polydiademata
GTAAGCTCGGTTACCATGGTAATATTCGGCCTACGGCAATTTCGTACGTTCTAGATTTATGTTGCTTAACCTCCCTAGTACTCAGGGTAAACTAATACGGTCTCCGTTTTCAACTGCTACCGTAAAAAGTAAAAAAGTAAGTAAAAATGCAGAAAACGGCCCTGGGAACGAGTTCGACTAAAGTATACAAATGGTAAACCATAAGTAAGAAACCGTTTCACTATTTTACGAATTCATCAAGAGACAACATTTTTTGTGATAATCGCCCTTTTATTTTTTGAGGAAAGATGAATCGACAATTGATTTAAAGAAAATATAGTTTACCTTGTTGAGTCACAACAGCGGTCGCCATGTTTATCAAAATCCTTTCACTTGTACTTTCGTATAAACAGGACCAACAACATCAACGTTAAGAGAAAAAAAAGGGCGGTAGAAAATTAAACTTTCGATTTGATCATATGATTTTGTAATGTTACCCATAATCCTTCACTTGTATCTTTGTAAAAACATCAACATCAACACAAAACAATTGCAGTAGAGAAAGTAAAACAAACTTGAAACTTGATCTGTTCATCTGACAGAATATAATCACCAAGGTTTCCCGTAGTAAAGTCTCTTAAAAAAGATTGGAAGAGAAGCAGAGACAAAAAAGTGCCTCGATTAATTCCCGACAAAGAGACATTCGTAAAAAAGAACGATAAAGATAAATATGTTTACATTCTGATCCAGATGAACTAACTGTATGGTACAAAATATTATTACCGCAGTCATAAATTAATTAATTATTTTGACAAAAATTCAATGGTTTTATTGGGTTTAGTGAGTTGTGGACAGTTGTGGACATTTCTCTCAGAGATTTATCAGGAGCCTTAAGCCTTTAGATCTTTTAGCTTTTGACCAATATGAATTCTGATGGTTTCATAAGCCTAGTACTCAGGCTACTTGAAGACATTCGAGTTTTACTGTTTCTCGACTTGATTGACGAAAAAATGACCGTCAAACTTAGATTTAAGCAACCAAAATTACGAGTATTTTGTTATTTTTGCCAATAATTATTGTCCTTGATTGTAATAATACCTTCCTATATATCATAAACAACAACAATAACAACCCGCTTATAAGCAACAATAACATTGACTGTTTATAATATGTGGTTGATCACATTTATTTCATAATATTGCAACGGTCCAACCTCGATCCCAGGGAAAGGAAGCCCTGTGATCGAGGTTGGCATAACCCAGATTTTACTTTACTTGGATGTCAGCAATGCTAGATGTTGATAAAACGTGGAGTTCTCGCTTATGGCCCCTTTATGGGATATAGCTTTGGTGAAACACGCTCCTATATAGCTATATCGCTTTTTATTCTCTTTTCTAAAATGTGTCTTGCATATATCCCAGATCCGATGTTGAAATACTATGGTATCCAGGCTAAATGGGGATACCCGTCTCTCAGAGGAGTGTAAAAAATGCATTGATACCCATAGGCTATATAACCAGGATAGCTTGGCTATATAACCAGGATAGCCTGGATGTTCAGTAATTTGAGATTTCGCAGGAAAAATAAATCAACAACAAGTGCTGCACTTTAAAATGTAAATAACATCATATCAACGTTGATTAAACATTGAAAATATCGTAGTGACGTAATGTAGTAGCAAGTGGATGAGTGGCTGATAAGAGAAAAACATTGCGACACAGTTTGAAAATAGTCATATAGGAGTGCTTTCTCTTGAAAATGACACGCAATATCAATAAGAAGCACTCCTTCTCATAGGTTCTCTCACTGGTCACAGTCTGGGGAGCGGGGAGGATTTTTCCAGGGGCATTTTTCTGGGGAGGGGAGTTTCCGAACACTAACCGTTAGGAAGGCAAACTGTTGATCAGTTATTACCTTTGCGATCAATTGCAAAGCCAAATTGTGTGTGGGTTAATTTCAATTATATAAACTATACTAAACATTTGGTTTTATTTTAATTCTTTATTTACATATATGCATCGTATCTATGTCAAGAATAATACCTACACTGTCAGAAAAAATTTAAAAAGCGCTTGCATCTCTAGCTAGGAAGATCACTTTCCCCTGGCTTCTGTTAAAAACTAGCCAGCACTTGGTGATGAGGTTTTTTCAAAATAGATTTTTACACGTCATAGAAAGATAAAATTTACAAAACATTTATAAAGGTCAATCATTTTGTTCTTTTACCAGCGGGGGCGGGTTTTCGTTTACCAGAGGGCGGTTTTCTGGCGGCCGTTGCGTTATTGTTTTTGTTGTTGGGCGGCGGTTCGGCCATACTGTTTTCACGTTCTAAGGCCAACTCAAGGATGGAACTGCGGGACGAATTGGGTCGATCATCCTCTTCCTCTTCCTCTTCATCTTCGTCTTCATCTTCTTCCTATTAAAGTGAACGAAAGTTAGATCACGAATATGGGAAGGGAGTGTCAAGTAATTAAAAAGTGTCAAGATGTTTTTTTAAACAAAAATTTAACTTTAAATTAATGAAGGAACATATTTTATAAAAAGCAACAAAACTCTGTCTACTTTTTATATACGTTGACTATTCTAGGAATCAGACAAATTATACAATGTCGACGCCAAAATATATAAATAACTTATAAAGATGAAGATTAAGATGATAAATGCAAGCAAATAGAAACTTTGGTTACCTCGTCATCCTCTTCTTCGTCATCCTCATCGTCATCGTCATCCTCCTCCTCCTCCTCTTCCTCCTCTTCATCATCATCTTCTTCCTCTTCCTCTTCCTCGGTTTTCTTGGGTCCTTCATCTTTCTTCTTTTTCGGATCGGTGCTTTTAGGTTTCGTCTTACTTGGTGGTACCTCATCTTCATCACTATCATCCTCGTCATCATCAATATCGGGTGTTGGTTTCCCGTCACCTTTGACAACGACATCCTCTTCTTCAGATTCATTAGGATCTCCATCGTCTTCGTCTTCTTCACTCTCCTCCTCATCTTCAACTTCTTCAGCCTCAGTTGCTTGGGCAAGCATGTTCAACTCGTCTAAGCGTTTTTTGAGATCTTGAAGAAGTTTCTCACGTTTGTTCTAAAATATATCCATATCAGAATTTACAACAAAATATTTTAAAGTAAACTTTTCCCCCAGAAAGCATAATTTCCTCTAATATCTACGCAAAATCAAATTTTCCCCAGCACTTAAAAGTTAAGTCCTGTGAACAGGCTATATTTCCTCTTCTGTGTACAGATCTGTGCTCTGTGGCTTTGTACAATACTTTTAGGTACAGACCGGCAATGCAGTTATTAGCGTATTGTGTCAATACAACGTTTCAACACTAGAAAGAACGTCAAAAACTTTACACCAAAACCAATCCCAGACCTTTTAACTAATGAGTTTAGGTACCACTTTGGGAAAACTATGAACGCTATTAACACATAATATAATTTTAGATAAAACATTAAACGGCAGCACATTTCTCCAATGAATAATAAAAGTTAATCTTGCATAGTTAAAGAGGAAACTGAATCGAGTTTAGTGTAGCATTCATAATGGTAGAATTTAGCGTCGAAAAGGTGTATTTAGGAGATTTTTGAACAGAGGCTAATAAAAAAAGAACGGATCCAGTCTACATACCTTCAAGTGTTCGTCATTGATTTTATCGGTCAGTACATCTTTGAGCACGTTGATGATCACCTTCATATTGTCTATCCGCACTTCAAGCTGTGAACAAAGATTTAACATAGAAACCGTTGTCAGTTAATTTGCCTACTCTCCGTAAATTTTCTTAAAACTAATTTTGCAAAGTCAAAGAATGAAAACATTCATTAAAGTTCTACCAAATATGGAGAAGAGTGAATTATTCGCATATAAAGTTGAAGTGTCTTTATAAATTCATAGACCCTCTGAAAATATCTGATGATTTTAAGGATACTTACTCTTTCATATTTATCTTTCTTCACCATTAACGGTGTCCCTGGGCGTCTCGAACTGTGAAGGAAAAATAAATAATTATTACTACACATACATTAGACTGGATGAAAAAGGTTCAATCTTTGCGTAGTTGCCGAGATAAGGGCAATACTCATTCAAAATCTATCACTTATTATTATTTTTGATGGTTTTGTCCGCTGCTGAGCCTTTATTTCAAGTTACCGAGATTGGTGAACTCATTGAAGATTATATGTCTGAAGGGACGGATAGTCGACTGCGAATAAAATACATTCAAGATGGATGCACTCAGCCAAGCGGGGTTATTTATAAGAAACTTACCCAGTGTTGGTTGAGAGAGCATCGTTGATGGTGTGTTGTTGTTTCTTATAATCTTCAAATCCTTCTGCCAAATAATGTAATTTCTTTTCAACCAGTTTAATCTGCACAGAGAATAAAAACATCAGGTAATAAAAGCCCAGTTGTAGCGTAGTCTTAGGTAAGGTCTCATATGATTTGGGGAGCATTTTTGTGCTTGCTTATGACATGATCAAAATATAGACTAGTTATGGCCATGCGGGGATTTGTTTCAACAAATGTATGTTTTGATTTGAATATGTTTTAGAATCCAACAGAAAAGGCTTTAGCTATGTGAATGCTAGACTGTGCCACTTGTTTGCCTTCAGCATCAACTGTGTTAGTTATCAAAAAATCTTATCCATACGGCATTAGTTCCCAGTCCTTTTCATTACGTCTTGGACGCGCGTATGAACAACATGGGACGGGTGTGGTGTTTAGTATACAAAGGTGTGCGTGAAGGCTTGGACGCAAACAAACAACATGGGACGGATTTGGTGTATAGTATACAAAGGTGTATCTGTGAAGGCTTGGACGCGTATAAACAACGGGACGGATTTGGTGTATAGTATACAAAGGTGTACGTGAAGGCTTGGACGCGTATAAACAACGGGACGGATTTGGTGTATAGTATACAAAGGTGTACGTGAAGGCTTGGACGCGTATAAACAACGGGACGGATTTGGTGTATAGTAAACAAAGGTGTACGTGAAGGCTTGGACGCGTATAAACAACGGGACGGATTTGGTGTATAGTATACAAAGGTGTACGTGAAGGCTTGCACGCGTGTGTAAACAACATGGACGGGTTTGGTGTATTTTACAAAGATGTACGTGAAGGCTTGCACGCGTGTGTAAACAACAAGGGACGGGTTTGGTGTATAGTATACAAAGGTGTACCTGTGAGGGTTTTTGACGCGTATAAACAACAGGCGACGGGTATATAGTTTGGTGTATAGTATACAAAGGTGTACCTGCGAGGGCATGATGTCATATTTATTCATCAATTGTTTAATTTGTTCTTTGAGATTAGTGACGGCTGTAAGTGGGCGTGGTGTATTATTCTTCTCTCTCTCCATTTGACGAATCACCTGAAATATTGAAAAAAAAATCGGTTGTCTTAATTGGCAGCATAATCATTGTAAAGTCATAAATCGAAGTTGGTGAAGTCTGGTGACAAAGTTGGTGAAGACTGGTGACGAAAAAAGAGAATGGAAAGGTTTCCGTACCTCCTCTAAATTATCTTTCCAGTCTTGATCAACCTTCTTGATTTGTTTGCCACACGCATCGATGAGAGCTTGTAGATCACCTTGTGCTAAAATATTCTCCATTTCGATCTGTTTGATTCGCTCACTGTTCATATCAATCCTCTCGTCCTGGAAAATTCAACACAAAATATATATAATTATATTTTGTCAAGGAGAGCTTAGGAACTGCTATGCAGTGGCGGATTCAAACATCTGCTGAGGAGTGTGATTAACAATTGAAAGGAAAATACAGCCATTAAAAAAGACACTCCATCTGATGTGTTCGACAGAGCATCACGTCTTTGTTCTAAATGCGCTACTGCAAAATGAGGGTTCTGTCTTCCCTGCGAAGCACCAACAGTTGAAACCTTACAGAATTAGCAGTACCGAAAGCCACTAATTACAAAATAGGTAATGACTTGCTTTAGAGTCTCAGTTATGGAGATCTAACGCGTCTGTAGAATATTTAAGAAATAAAAGAAGGACAAAGTTTATTTATTCATACGGCACATAAAAACGTATTTAAAAAGAATCGAGGTGTTTGATGAAAATGTAATTAAAATGCAGACCTGTTTAGCGAATTCATCAAGAGCGTCTTCGATATCTTCAACCTTTTTTTCAAGTGTTTCTAAGCCACGTTTGTCTGTACCTTCTTCTTGATTCGTTTCGTTTATCATTCTTACTAAGTCCCTTCTCGTCTAAACAGACAAAGATTATGATAAGTGAGTTAGTTTCGATCGGGGAATATCGGGAAAATCGGGCCGTGGATTCATTGAAGGGACGACTCTAGTCGTAGCCTTGAAAAAATTCCTTTTTTTGTTTTACATCTATCTTTGCTACAGCTCTCACCGGAATTGATGAGGCCTCGATTCGAGTTCGAGGTGGACATAGCTTAGTAGAAATATTATGAGAAGGCCTCGTATCCCGGCTTATCTTAACCTCATGCTCAGGTCCGAGTTTCGCTATTCTGGCTGCATTCTCGAGCTTTTTGGCAAGAAAGCGCACATGTGAAATAAAGCCTAGGTTCTAATGTTTAGATAATAATCGGCAAAGCAAACCAGATATCTTGCTTACAGGAATGTTAAAACTTCACACTAAAATACAACTGAGGTTAGTAAACACAAAACTGTGCATCGTATCGAGGCTATCTTGTGCATCGTACCGAGGCTATACTTCTGATTAAAATGGAAACGACCATAACTATGGTGACAGTTCTTAAAATAACCACTAAGGAGGAGAGATGTTTGTTTTGTTATGCTTTAAAAAAGAGATACTAGTGCACTCCTCCTCTCTGTGACTTCGAATGTTTTCCTCACCTCTTCTACTGCTTGTAAATTCTTTCGTTTATGATCGACCAATGTTTCCTGGATGAGGGTCAATCCTTCGTTATGGTCTCTCTGGATGTCGGTGATTTGTCGGCTCAGCTTGTCCCCTTGAGAAATTCTAAGAAAGAAAAAAAAAAGGATAAAAAAAAATTGTTACGTGTTCTCCTTATAAATTATAAACAGAGAAGTTCGGACAAAAGTGCCAAAATTTGACCAGGTTTTGTACAAATTTGTAAATAAAAGTTTAGAAAAAAGTGATAAAAATTATTTAAAATTGACGGAAATTTTATCCAACGAAAAATTCCATTCCTATAAAATTAAGACATTGTGTTGTCCAATGAGATAAACCCACTGAAAAATCTGTTTTAATTACTCTGTTGCCGTTTTGCACGAGTATTACTTTTACTGAGTTGCGTTGGCAACCAAATAGAGTGTCTTGCGGTCACTGTACTGTGGAAAATGTTTATTTACCTGGACTGTATTTCAGCTCGTACGACTTTTTCAATGTCTTGTTTATTTTGTTTGGCTTGCTTCTCTACCAATTTGATAGTTAGTTTAAAATTGTCATCGTCCACGCTACTCTTCTGTGTTTTGGCCGACTGAAAAATAAACGAATGATGGATTAGTTACGCAAATTTTCAACCAGAGAGTAACCTGTTTATGCTTTATTTGTAATACTGACAATCGCGGAAACAAACTTTTTTGCGCTACAAAAATATTGCTTACGTAGACAGAACAAGTTTCGCATAAAAAAAACAACGATGCAGCAATCAAAACGCCAAATATTTCAAGCGATACCAAGGGTACTTTCGGCGATTGTCAGTATTATCAAAAAATCAAAACGGTACCCTTGGATCGAGGTTGGGTTTAACCTGTTCATGCACCGTGGAATATTTTGTAGTCGAACTCAACATAGACGGGAAACGCCGTCTCTTGATTTCTTCTTACTCAAACAACATTAAAAAAACTCGTTCTCAACATTAATAACGGGATGTGTAGAAGTGAAAAAGTATAGACATGGTATCCTGGCTAAACTCAACATTAATAACGAACAATCTGAACTACCACTTAAAGAATCCCACCCCAACCGTACTCCAACTGCACCGGTATACAAATAGGATGAGAGAGGAGATAAAGGTGACGTGAGTTAGACTATTACTTCAGGCTTAGCAGCGTTCATCTTCTCAACTTGTTCAACAATGTCATTTTTCATGGCTTGGATGCTCGTGGCCGCCTCGTGTTCCATCTCACGGAATTTCTTTTCCAGCGCTTTCGATTCACCTCCCAGTTTCTACAAAGAAACATAAAATAAGGGTTGGTGATAAATAGCCAGTGCATGAGGACCCCTAGATAAACAGAGCGTCTCAAAGAATTTGTTTCTTTGGACTTATATTTGTTTTAAAGTAGTATAATTTTACAGCAGTACAGGTTAGTAAAATAGTGATGTCACAACAATAAACTAAAGTGAGAGTGAAACCAATTTTTTCGATCCCGTAGATATTTCTCTTATCGAGCGTGCATTGTACATCGTTTTGGCTTGGGGCGAAATCTCGTTATTTCTTATTGATAGTATGATTGGAAAGTGAGTCTAAACAAAAAAATATTTTGTTACCTTTTCCAAATATTCTATTTTCCCTTCAAGCTCTATTCGTGTCTTTGAGTCCCTTTGTGCCATGCTTTTACTAAACTCTTCGAAAACATCGCGAAACTTCTCCTGCAGCCTTCGCACATCCGCCTTGGCAAGCGCTTCTTTCTCGCGGATGGAGGAGTTGAGTTTGTAGATGTCATCCTGTTCTTGCTTTTCGTTTTGAGTTGATTTCATTTTCAAAGTCTCAAATCTGGTTTGAAAATAAAAACAATCACTTAATTGATGTCAATCTCTGCACCAGAATAGCCTCTTCAGCTCTGGTGAGAGAGGTTATGTATTCTTTGCCAAACACCTACAAAGGAGCCTTTTAGAACTAGCATTAATTAGAAATTTTCATCAACGAAAAATTCACGGCGGGTGTGTGATGGGATCCTTCGACCCGAAGCTCTACGTCTTAACCATGTGAAAAACGTTTATAGTAGAAATTTCTGAGGTGATTATTATCAAACAGCAAGATTTAGATATTTTTTACAAATTTACGTACCTTCCTTCTAGTTGTGTTTGGAATAATGCCATGCCGTGTTCTTGTCCGTCAACTTTTTCCCGAAGTTCGTTGTACATCATATTGAACTGTGAAGAGTTAAGTTTAATAAAATTAAAATTAAAATTAAAGAAGTGGGAAAAAAAACTAAAAGATGCTGAAGACAATAATTTGTTCTTTGCTCAGTCTTTGACACGTTTTGTGCAGAATGCTTAGTAGAAGAGTTTGTACAACCCGCAACATGGTGTATTCCACCCATAACTAAAATAGGGTTTATTCTATACTCGTTCGGACCAAAATACTTGTTGTTTAGGGCCTCTGCAACCAATCCAGATCGGACATCACATTGTTTATTATCGAATAATTAAGATAATATATCACTATAGTGACGTCAGTCGGCCTTGGTATTGTTTTCCTAATTATGCGTTTCCTCATTACAGAGGCCCTAACTATAAGTATTTTGGGCCGAACGAGCACAGGCTACACACTCACCGATTGTTGTTATTCCAAATCGTTTTGATCGAGATATTGTGATTTGAGATCGGAGATCAGAAAGACCATTACATTGTCATTACCGTGTGCTGTTATTATGACCCCACCCCATTTATTAGCTTAAGTTCTTAAGGTTATAAGCAACAAAAAAAACACTCACCGATTGTTGTTTCTCCATATCTTTTTGATCAAGATGTGATTTCAAATCGGAAAGACCAGTACTCAACGTGCCACTTTGTCTCGCTAACTTCTCTTGTAGTTGTCGTAAATCGTTATTCAAGGCGTAGTTACTCTTCTTCATTTGTTCTCGTTCGACTTTCAAAATGGACATCTGATGAAAAAAATGAAGGAGAAGGATATAAGATTCATTGAGCGCTCTGAAATCACTTCCCGAGTGGACAAATGTAACTTAACTTGAATGGTAGAATCCTCGCTTACCGAACGCAAGGTTGTTGTTTTAATCCCTGGCCGAGTCATACCAAAAGACTGTAGTAAAAGTTGGTACTCGTTGCCTCCTTGCTATGTACTCAACAATCAAGGGGTCGGGACGAGGGTAAGCGGTGTAAAAACCAGGAATAGGAGTTGCACCAACCCCTACTGCAAGGTAGTAGGTAACGAAATAGGAGCCTTCGGGTCGCCTGAATGGAGAACAGCTTGTCAGGGAAATTTAACTATTCCTGAGACATGGTGTTTAACAATACTTCCCTCAATTACCAACCTTATCCCATTTACAACAACAGGAAATAATGCCTAAGTGACTGGTTTCCCAGTCCATTCGGGAAAATTAGAGGATATACTAGCTTGGTGGACGAACCTAAAAGAACTTGGACCCAAAATTGGCTATTACCCAAACGA